>QZGG01002294.1:0-40995 GCA_006409495.1 Sedum album
TGTAAATGTATAGGACCTATAGGCAAATAGCTAGTATTTATGTACCAGAATGTAAATAGCAAAACTTGTAACCGAATCTGTTACAAAAACAGATTCCTTTCATTTTGATCAATACAACGAAAATTTACACCTACATCTCCGATCAAGATCCGGCGTCAGTCCGGCAGATTCTGGCCACCCGATCTTGCATCTTCACACTTCTTAAGCTCTGCTGGCACGCTTTCCGCCACCTTTGAATTAACAAACGGCATCAACTGCTCAGTCTTCTCAATCTGTTTCTTAATCTCCCTCTCTTGCTTCTCCTCCTCCACTACATCCGACTTCAATCGCTTATTCTTAAGCCTCTCCTTATACAACGTCTCTGAATCCCTATCAATTTATGTCATAAACCACCCCTTAGGCGTCTCCTCCACCTTACACTTCCCTGTCTGTCCCAAATACTTAACAAAATCCGTAAGTGTAAGCCACTGAGTCGAATTCATATGAATATGATGCCGATCATTGATATACTCATTATACACCACCGTTGCAGCTATACGACTAAACCTATGACTCCTTTTCATATGCTCCAAAAACTCCGTCTCAAACTCCTCCGAATATCCATCCACAATCCTATTAGGATTTTGCCCAAATACTTCCATCTGACGCTGATGACTCTCGCTCATACAATGACATTTGAATCCATTCTCATCTCGGCATTGCTTCTGACACATCTGACAATACCATCTCAGTTTCTGCAACCCCTTCGCTTTAATCCGGTTCGCTATCGCCTTAGGAGTTAAAAAATCATTCTTCCCCATTGTTTTAAATTTCCCTTAATCTCAAAACCCTAAATTCAAAACAAAGATTAGAAATTCAAAATTCAAAATCCAAATTCCAAAAGTCTAAGTTTGAATCAAAGATCTATCAAACACAATAATCAACTTCTACCATAAATCCGAACCTCAATCGATATGCTGAAAACCTAATCGAATAACTCCGCTGTATTGACAGAATTTGATTCAAATCCAATATCTAAGAAATACGAAATGTAAGGAATATCAACAGTCTCACACCTGGCGTCAGATCCGGTACGCAGCGGCGGAGTGATTGGAATCGGACGATTATTTGCAGTTGAGAGGTGACTGTTTGGGAGAAACCGTCAAAAAATTGCTCCCCAATTCAGATGATGTTTTGTAAATTCAGATTTGATTATAGTAAAACATTTTTAGTCCAATTATTATTGGTTAACATAAAACGCTATCTTGGAAACTACGTACACGGAGTTCCAAGTGCTTGCCGCTCTTACAAATTATACAACTTCAAAATACAGCTAGAAAGTGAGAAATGCACTGACAAATTCGGGAAGGATGATATTAGTGGACTGCAGCAAGGAACGTCTTCTGAATCTACCATGCTGATGGGGTTAGATACCTCAAAACATACGTGAAAGACGATAAACCCCAAGTTCCTCCTGTTTGTCATACATAGACAGATCATCTAGGTGGAAGTGGAACTCACCATGATATGGTTGGGGCATACAGGTGTCCAGCAAGTCCAAGTAATTCGTGAAATGGAAGTTTTCACCGTTCACTTCATAGACTATGTTAATCTTACATAAATTTGGAACATTTCCACATGAGTGAATTGAAATGTTCAGTTGATCACCAGATCTTATACGTTTATGTGGCATCAGCCTCCAACGACTTAGCCATGTAGCTTTAATTCCATGATGACTTGGTGTCAATGGATAGACTGTTGGAAAATACAGCCACTTGCACTTTGTGGTCAAGTTTTCAATTTCGAGGTATTCCCTGATACTGTTGTGATAACCTCGGCAATTATATATACATCTGACTTTCAATAATTGAATTGGATGATCAGAAAGGAAGGGGGCAGTATACAATATCTCTGGTCCGGAGAACCAACCTTCTAGTATGTGGTCTCCAGGAATAGAAACACTATATATTCCACATTGGTACATACCCTGCAATTAAATATCAAAATGCGGAATCAGATAGCATTCTTCACCTAATGAGTAAACTTTATAGCAGAACAAGAAGGCAAACCTTTGAGCGAATATCATCAATATAGTTGGCCCTTTTTATTTTTATTTTTTTTTTGATATATTTGGCACAAATTGTGTTTTTAAAGCGTACAGCACCTCCAGGCATATGAAACGAGTAGCAACACACGCCTGCATCTTTCAGCAAAGGATTCTGCTGATATTCAATTTTTTCCAGTGATAAGGACCTGCTTGCAAAAAACTCTACTGACTCCGGCAACAGTGATACCAACTGAAGATTCTCACAATTTTCCATAGTCAAGCTATGCAGCAGGGTGAACGACCTCAAGTCTTTTTTTATTTCTCTAATTGGGTTCCAACTAAGATCCAACTTTCTAAGTGAAGAAGATATGCAGCTTAAACTATCAAAAATAGAATCAGAAGAAATTCCACAATTTCTCAAAGTCAGCTTCACAATAGACGGAAACAAACTGAGCGATAAGAAAGGCGCAAGCATTTGACTATGAGACTTTGGGTTACCAGAAAGAATGATGGAAGATTCCATGTGATCAGGAACGGTAAAAAGGTAAGGACAACCAGATAGATTCACCTTGTTAATAGAACGAAGCTTCTCAATGGAACTTGGAATCCTCCTAAGATTTTTGCAACCTTTTAAGTTCAAGTAGGTTAGTCTTGTCAAGCTTCCAAAGGAATCATGTATCTTAACTAAACTGATGCAGCCTTTGAGAATAATCCACTCCAGACCATTAGCATTCGAGAAGTCAGGGGTACTTCTCAAGGAGCAAGAATAACTGAGATTCAAAATTTTTAACGCGCCGAGAAGCTGCATTAGAGAAAAAACTTAGCCTGCTTCAGCATTATAATACCAAGGGATGACTCTCACAGATATAAGTAGTTCATACCTTTTTATCCTCCCAAACTTGTGATAATTGACTATTTTGCATGTCAAGCACGGCAAGTTCATACAGTTCCATATGCTGAGGTATGAATTCCAAAGGACACCCTTCCCAACATAACCATTTAACTGCCTTCGGAAAATCTAGATAGTCTCCTTTGAGCCGTACATAGCTCAATTCAAGCAAATTCAAATTATCCAGCTTTGTAAATGCGTCAGTATTTATGGATTCTAAATCCGAACAAGTGTGTTTTGAAGTAATCGGCTGGAGAATGCTGGCCAAACCAATGCCTGGCAATAGATTGAGTTTTAATGTCCTCCACTGTAACAATTTTAGGTACAGGAAAAGCAAGCCGCAATCCTTTTACTGATGACGTCCCCTAATATAAAATAAAACAGCTTGAGGACAAGACTGAATGGTTATCAAGATTTAAAAACATCAGATACGACATTTTCACCTTATTTTTACGAAGCATACTGAGTGTATCGTTATGATCCCATAATCTACTGCGGAGTCCTGGTTCGTTAATTGATTCTTTGCGTACAACTTCTCTTCCCATTTCTTGAATAAGCGGATGCATTATAAGCTCACCTCCACTGACACTCACCAGATGCCGATTATTCAGACTCTGAAACCCAGCTTTTGTGTACACTCCGCAAGCTTTCAGGACCTTGAATGCATATTCTCTATGTCTTCGAACAAAAAAGAATGCAATATGAAGAAACAAGTTCCTGTCATCCTCATCTTCAAGGGAATCAAAGCTCAGTTGGAGAACTACCTGAATTCTTTGATTGGGATATTTTTCCAATTTATTAAGTTTATCTTCCCATATTTCTAAATCTTCTTCCCCGCGCAACATAGGTGCCAGGACGCAGATTGCCAAGGGAAGCCCTCCACAGTAGTTTACAAATCTGTCTGATAGCTCCTCATATCTCTTTAAAGGATGATCCTGGTCAAACACAAGCAGGCTGAACAACTTAGTTGATTCCTCTGATTCAATTTCAAGACCTTGAACTCTTGCTGGAACATACGAATCTTCTTCACCTGCTGATTCCTAGTGGTTATGATTATCTTAGATCCTGGACAGAACCACTCAGGATGATCAAACAAACCGCTAAGATGTTCCATTTCTTCAGCGTCATCCAAACAAGTAGAATTTTCCAAGGGCCAATAGCATCTCTGATTTTGGTCATACCTTCAGACACACTGGATATTTCCCCAGCTTCTTTCCCTGAGATGTCAGAGATTAATTTCCTTTGAAGACGAACCATGCCATTGTCTTGTTCTAAAACTCTTCTAATGTCTGCTAGGAAGCAAGAGCGGGCAAAGTAATAGCAATTGGCATTGAAAACAATCTGCGCAATTGTTGTCTTCCCAATACCACCCTGTCCGTGGATCACTCCTACTCCCACATCTTGAGATCCATTTTGTATCCATCTACAAATACGTCGAACAATGGAATCTACAGCAATAATATTATGAGGTACAGCTAATTTCTTGACCACCAATTTTTTCCACACCTCCTCAATGATGTTTTGAACGAGTTGTGCTTGGTTCCTGTCACAATAGAAACCATGAAAAGTATCAACATTTAAAACAAATTGGTGGAATGGACAAAAGCCTCAAGTGTGGTGTAATTATATTCACCCATTGGCATCTTTCAAAGAGGGTCCTTTAAGAGCAGCAATTCCCTGCAGTGCTTTTCTCCAGCCATCCACTCTACCAATCTCGCCCACAAACCTCTTCGCATGTGCCTTAAAGAATGTCTTGTAGAATCCAGTCTGATGGCGCACATCAGTTGGCTCCACATCAAAAAACACAGGCAGTACATACCGATCTGAAGAGACACTAAGAAGCTCCATGATCTCTACTAGCTCATCTAGACACCAACGAGACTCTGCATATCGAGGTGACAAGGTCACAATGGACAAATTAGAGAGTCTAATTGCTTCAAGTAGCTTCTCCTGGATGTCCTTGCCATGCTCCAGTCCATCATTGTCCATGAACACTCTGAAGCCTTCTCTTCGCAAGCCGTTGAACAAGTGACCCTGAAATCCATTGCGAACATCCTCTCCTCTGAAACTCAAAAACACTTGATGTACAAACTTATTTCTCGGATCAGCAATTCAGTGTGAGATCTACCAGCCATGAATGATCAAAAAAGTATTAGACAGAGTTATTGGATTTTTGCAGACATGGAAAACAAACATTGGGGCAACGGAGCCTTTACTCAGCTGAACTAAAGTACTCCTAATATTATGACTTTGAAGTGTTTGATATAGTTTAATAATGTCAGTACCTACTGCACTAATCCATACTAGAGTAAAACAAAAAGACCATGACATCGGATACTTGTCCCATCCCAGCTAGCTTACAAATTAATTACACACAGTCACTTGGAGATCCTCAACACATGATACCTATCCAATTTAACCACAACATGATCCTCATAATCTATGGGATTTACTCTGGTGGATCCACTACTATTTGGTGGATCCATGAGTCCTAATCTCACCCCTTGATTGAATTAAGGAGATGAAGCCACGTGCCCCACTCACCCCCCACTTATTCCAACTTTCTTCATCCAACTAGGGGTACTTTAGGCATAGTTAGGTTGTTGTACCAATTAGTTGCATTAAATGTGTTGATTGTAAGTGTTGATGTTGCATTAAATGCATTGTACCTTCCTCACCTTCTCTCATATTCTCTCTCCTTACAAACCCACCATTTTCATAATTCAAATCCTCTTTCCTTAATCAATCCCATCATTTTCATAATCCAAGCTTTTTCATTTCTCCACCATTTTCATAATTCAAACCCTCTCTCCTTAATCAATCTTACATTTCATAATCCAAGCTTTTTTTCATTTCCCCACCATTTTCATAATCCAAACCCTCTTCCTTAATCAATCCCACCATTTTCATAATCCAAGCTTTTCATTTCCCTGTCATTTTCATAATCTTAACCCATTCTCACCCGTTTGTAAACCAAATAATCCCACTATCAACTGCATTTTAACTGTTGCACCTCACATGTGCACCTTACTATTGCACTTTGTAGTTGCATCTCATAGTTGCATTTTTTCCCAATTGCACTTCAGCATGCAGTCGTCCCTGTGTTGTGTTGCATTGCATTGTTTTGAACAAAAATGATATGCTTCAGTATCATTTTACCTAAATTGTGTTCTGTTCGCAGTTGGAAATCGCAGTTGTATGGTAACGGATGATTCTCATAGCTGAAGTGCTGAGTTCCGTTAGTTACTAAAGAAAAAGATGAGTTGTTGTTGTTGTTATGGTTGCGAAGGAGATTGAGGTTGTTGTGTATGCTGCTGTTGGTGTAGAGGTCTGTAAAATATGTTGTATTTTGGTTTGTACTGACAGTTTGGAACATGTTGTAATATTAAGAGTCAGTCCTAGTATTGTGAACATATAACTTAGAACCCAGATTCGTGTTATTAGTGGGGATGTATTTGGCGAATTGAGCATTTTGATTAACATTTGAAACATGCACCTTGTTGTTGCACCTTACTGTTGCACCTTACTGTTGCACCTTGTTATTGCACCTTGTTGTTGCACCTTATTGTTGCACCTTATTGTTGCACACATGCATTTTGATCTTGCATTTTGATCTTGCATTTTGCAGTTGCATTACAGAGTTGCATTAAACCTACAATTGTGTTCCATGTTCATTGTGCTTTTACCCGGCTTCGCAGTAATGTTTTCAGTATGATCTAACAAATGCAATTACAAATTACAAATTGATTTCCTTGTACCAGGCTTCGCAGCAATCAAATTACAAATTATGATCTAACAAATGCAATCAAAATGCATCAATAAAAAACAAATTACAAATTAATTTCACGCTACACCAGATTCGGATCCTAAAACATATGACAAATTCTATTACACCTTGAAAGGCGGGTTGTCCACACGGAAAAGCATTCCCTTCTTGCTTCTTAGCCAGTAAGGAAGACCCCTGCAAACAAACAAATAAATGTGATACAACAAACATTTATGTTTCCATGATAATCAAAATCCATCATACACAAATTGAAGTTCATTGAAAAGTTTAAAATTATAATCAACTCGAATCTCACCCATGGTTCCATTCTGCCTGAATAAATGGCCCAAGCCTGAGTGTGCAATACATTCCATGTTTTTGAATCAGCTTGATGAATCTCACCAGATCATAATTTCCAGTGAAATTATACTGTGAATACCACAAACAAAAACCATAAGCCACGGTTAAAGAAAACCCCCTCACACCTCCAACCAAGTTTCCCAAATCAACCATTTTCTAACCTTTCCTTCCACCGGCTCATGAATGTTCCAGAACACATGTCTGAATAGTATTCAATCCTCCCTCTTTTGCTCTCCTTATCAATGAAGGCCATTGCTACAATCATTTCAAACAATCAATTTTTTAAAAGATATAAAATTCCTCCAAGCAAGCAAAATAACTGAAGCTTACATCAGGAGTGCTACGAGGATAATGAATCGAGCCAGAGAAAAACAACTCCCTCTTCCCGTCAATAATCAAAGACCTGCCACCATACGTCACTCTCTTCGGCTTCATAACAACTCTCGCACTCACATTCCTCTTCGCACCATGACCTTCCGCCACAACAACCAACAACAACACAACAGCAACACCACCGATTTCAACACCACCGACTTCACCAGACCGTCCAAAACCAACAACAACACCACCGATTCCAACACACCGATTTCAACACCACCGACTTCACCAGACCGTCCAAAACCAACAACACCACCACCGATTCCAACACCACCGATTTCTCCGCGACCGGCGCCGAAGCCTCCGCCGTCCGAATCAACTCCAGATTCAGATCCCGATCTCCATCCAGACCCACGACGATCCCCACTGCGTCTCGAGATGGTTTGAAGGTGAGTTGATTTCATGAATTAGGTGAGAGGGTGAGAGGGTGAGAGAGTGAGCGACTGACACAGAGGAGCGGATGAGAGAGTGACAGAAAGGAGCCTCAAGTCAAAGACCAAATTACCCTCAATACATTAACCCCCAATTCATTCCCAACCAAACTAAATTTAAACCCACCAGACACGTGTCACAATATAAAGCTTTCTATTAATCAGATGTGAGGTCCAGATCTGGACTCACAGACTCACCAAACAGTACCAGACCCACCAGAGACGCCCTCTATAATCTATTGCTCCTATTTTCATCTTTATAGCCAAATTGATTTCTGTTCACAGGTTTGAAAATCATTGAATACCACATCTCCAAAGAACACAAACTCTCACATCAGAAAAGGAAAGGATTGCATTGCATAACATAATGATCGAACCAACTTCTATCCAAAAAATCACAGTTTAAAACCCTAAATCTCCAAAACGGAATCGCTTAAATAGTTTCTTGAAAATAATCAACCGAGTAACTTACCATTTGGTAGGCAGTTCCGTTCCAACTCCACCGCCGTGCTTCACCTGAATTCACAGCAACTCACACCGACACCGCGAATCTCGATAAAAATTATAATTTCAAATCGATACACGAGCCGATGCAATGTGATTATTTGCTAAAAACGGTTGAACGCATATTCGTGTATTATAATTAAATAAATAATATCGTTCGAATCCACATAATTTCAAAATATTAATTTCTAGAAAAAGATAGTAACAAAAAATGTAAGATAGTACCATATTAGGAAATTTCAGGTAGTGACCATGCATCAAAGAAAAGTGGACTGTAGTGAGGAACGTCTGCTCAGTCTATCAAGCTGATGGGTTTAGATATGTCCGCGCCAAATCCAAGAATATAAGTCCCAGGCTCGTGCTGTTTCTCGAACTCCGAGAGATCAACTGTGCGAAATGCATTATGATATGCGGAGGCCATAGAGCTGTCCAGCAAGACTTGTCAATCGTGCGTGATACGGAAGTCTTCATCGTCCACTTCATAGACTATGTTAATCCCACATTTCAATGGAACATTTCCACAAGATTGAAATGAAAACTTAAGTTGATCACCAGCTCTTATGTTTCTATGTGGCATCACGCTCCAATGACTTAACCACGTAACTTCAATTCCATGATCAAGCGTTGGTGTCAGTGGATAGACTGCTGGAAAATACAGCCACTTGCACTTTGTGGTCAAGTTTTCGATTTGGAGATGTTCCCTGATGCTGTTTTGATAACCACCGCATTCATACACACAAGAGACATTGAATGCTCGAATTGGATGATCAGGAAACCAGGGGACTGTATACAATATCTCTGATCCGAATCCAGTGACGGAGAACCAATCTTCTAGTATGTGGTCTCCATGGAGGAAAACACTATATATTCCACATTGGTACACACCCTGCAATTTAATATAAACATGTTGAATGCGGAATCAGGTAGCATTCTTCAACTAAACAGTAAACTTTATAGAAAAACAAGAAGACAAACCTTTGAGACACCATAATCAACAGTACAACACCTTGTTAGGGTGCTGCTTTGGAAGAACCCAACTTAGAGAGGCCCATATATTTGGCCTTGTTGGCATCCAATTTTGTTATGGATTCAAACCGTAGAACACCTCCAATCTCAACCAGCTCTTGGCAGTAAGCACACACGCTTGCATCT
Source organism: Sedum album (assembly GCA_006409495.1). Classification (NCBI taxonomy): domain Eukaryota; kingdom Viridiplantae; phylum Streptophyta; class Magnoliopsida; order Saxifragales; family Crassulaceae; genus Sedum; species Sedum album. The sequence continues at coordinate 9,507 of QZGG01002294.1, forward strand.
TTAAGAAAAGGATTGTGCTCATATTCAATTCGTTCCAGTGAGGAGCAGCTGCCTGCATAAAAGTTTACTGACCCGGGCAACAGTGATACCAACTGAAGATTAACACAATCTGCTATAGTCAACCTATGCAGCCGGGTGAACGACCTCAAATCTTTATTTATTTCTCGAATCGGGTTACGACTAAGATCCAACTTTCTAAGTGAAGAAGATAAACAACTTAAGCTGTCAAAAATAGAATCAGAAGATATGCCACAATTTCTCAAAGTCAGCTTCACAATAGACGGAAACAAACTGAGCGACAAGAAAGGCGCAAGCATTTGACTATGTGACTTTGGGTTACCAGAAAGAATGATGGAAGATTCCATGTGATCAGGAACGGTAAAAAGGTAAGGACAACCAGATAGATTCACCTTGTTAACAGAACGAAGCTTCTCAATGGAACTTGGAATCCTCCTAAGATTTTTGCAACCTTTTAAGTTCAAGTAGGTTAGTCTTGTCAAGCTTCCAATGGAATCATGTACCTTAACTAAACTTATGCAACCTTCGAGAATAATCCATTCCAGCCCATTGGCATTCGAGAAGTCAGGGGTACTCCTCAAGGAAGAAGAATAACTGAGATTTAAAATTTTCAAGGCGCCGAGAAGCTGCATTTGAAAATTGTGAACTTGCTTTAGAGATATGGATAACATTGAATGGAAATTTCTGTTCTTTATTTTTGGTAGTTGGTACCTTTTTATCCTCCCAGACTTGTGATAATTGACTATTTTGCATGTCAAGCACGGCAAGTTCATATAGTTCCATATGCTGAGGCACAAATTCCAAAGGACACCCTTGCCAGCATAACCATTTTATTGCCTTCGGGAAATCTAAATAGTCCCCTTTGAGCTGCACATAGCTCAGTTCAAGCAAGTTCAAATTATCCAGTTTTGTAAATGAGTCGGTATTTACAGACTTTAAATTCAAAGACGTATGATTTGAAATGATCGGCTGGAGAATGCTAGCCAAACCAATGCCGCTGGGAATAGATTTAGTCTTTACATCCTCCTTCACGGTAATAATTTTGGGTACCGGAAAAGCAAGACGCATTCCTTTTACTGATGACGTCCCCTGTCATATTAATAAAAAACTCGAGTATAAGACTGAATGGTTATCAAGATCAACAAACATGATATATGACTTTTCACCTTATTTTTAACCAGCATATTGAATGTATCATTGTGATCCCATAATCTACTGCGGAGTCCTGGCTCGCTAACTGACTCTTTGCGAACAACTTCTCTTCCCATTTCTTGAATGAGCTGATGCATCATAAGCTCACCTCCATTGACACTCACCAGATACCGATTAGTTAGATTCTGAAACCCAGCCTTAGTGTACACTCCGCAAGCATTCAGAACCTTGAATGCATATTCTCTCTGTCTTCGAACAAAAAAGAAAGCAATATGAAGAAACAAGTTCCTCTCATCCTCATCTTCAAGGGAATCAAAGCTCAGTTTGAGAACTACTTGAATTCTTTGATTGGGGTATTTTTCCAATTTACGAAGTTTATCTTCCCATATTTCAAAATCTTCTTCCCCACGCAACATAGGTGCCAGGACGCAAAGTGCCAAGGGAAGCCCTCCACAGTAGTTTACAAATCCATCTGATAACTCCTCATATCCCTTCAAAGGATGATCCTGGTCAAACACAAGCAGGCTGAACAACTTAGTTGATTCCTCCTTATTCAATTTCAAAACCTTGAACTCTTGCTGGAACATTGGAATCTTCTTCACCTGCTGATTCCTAGTGGTTATGATTATCTTAGATCCTGGGAAAACCACTCGGGATGATCAAACAATCCACTAATATGTTCCATTTCTTCAGCCTCATCCAAAACAAGTAGAATTTTCCAAGGGCCAATAGCATCTCTGATTTTGGTCATACCTTCAGACACACTGTATATTTCCCCAGCTTCATACCCTGAGATGTCGGAGATTAATTTCCTTTGAAGCTGAACCATGCCATTGTCTTGTTCTAAAACTCTTCTAATGTCTGCAAGGAAGCAAGAGCGGGCAAAATAATATGAGTTAGCATTGAAAACAATCTGCGCAATTGTTGTCTTCCCAATACCACCCTGTCCGTGGATCACTCCTACTCCCACATCTTGAGATCCATCTTGTATCCATGTACAAATATCACGAACAATTGTATCTACAGCAATAATGTTAGGAGGTAGAGCAAACTTCTGGACCATCAATTTCTTCCTCACCTCCTTAATGATGTTTAGAATGAGTTGTGCTTCATTCCTGTTCACAAGAGAAACCATGAAAAGGGGACACTGAAAGCAATAGGTGAAATGGACAAAAACCACAAATTAGGTGTAATTATATTTACCCATTGGCTTCTTTCAAAGAGGGTCCTTTAAGAGCAGCAATTCTCTGCAGTGCTTTTCTCCAGCCATCCACTTTACCTATCTCGCTCACAAACCTCTTCTCATGTGCCTCGAAGAATTTCTTGTTAAGTCCAGTCTGGTACCGCACATCAGTTGGCTCCACGTCAAAAAACACAGGCAGTACATGCCGATCTGAAGAAGCATTAAGAAGCTCCATGATCTCTACTAGCTCATCTAGACACCATCGAGACTCCGCGTATCGAGGTGACAATGTAACAATGGACAAATTAGAGAGTTTAATTGCTTCCAGTAGCTTCTTCTGGATGTCCTTGCCATGCTCCAGTCCATCATTGTCCAAGAACACTCTGAAGCCTTCTCTTCGCAAGGCGTTGAACAAGTGACCCTGAAATCCATTGCGAACATCCTCGCCTCTGAAACTTAGAAACACCTGATGCAAAAACTTATTTCTCGGATCAGACAGTTCAGTATGAAATTTACCAGCCATATTTTATCAAAGAAGTAATAGAGAGAGTTGTAAAAAATTGCGGACAGGGAAAGCATTGGGGAGGGGAGCCTTTATTCAGCTGAAGTAAAATACTCCTAATATTATGACTTTGAAAAGTTTGACATAATTTAACATCAGCACCTACTGCACTAATCCATAATAGAGTAAAATAACAAGACTTTACGACTTCAGATACTGCTTCCATCCCAGCATACGGAACATGACTAGACTGCCACTTTGAGGACTTCAACACGAAACCTATCGAATTTGACCACAACTCGTGCTCATTTCCAGCGCATTTGTCATCTTTGAAAATCGTTGAATCCCTCATCTCCAGAGAACACAAACTTTCATGATCAATAAGGCAAGGACTGCATTGCAGACATAATGACTCTAAAGAACCAACTACTACCCAAAAATCACAGTTTATAACCCTAAATCCCCAAAACGGAATCAACTCCAAGGTTAATTTATTAAAAACTAATCAACTGAGTATCTTACACTCTACTCCGCTCCAGCGCTGCCGCCAAGCTTCACCGGCCTTTTAAGGTCTCACTCAACGCCGGTCACAACTACTCAAGCCGAGTTGCCTAAAGCTTCCTGAAATAAGCAGCTAACACAACTGATTTAAATTTAATGCGCAATGCCGGATGCATCAGTGCTTATCAAATTAAAAAAAATTGAATTTTTAGACGTTAATTTAGTTTTATGCTCTTAGATGATACAGTACTCTTTTATGTAGCATAGGTACATTGAGTATTTTCTAATTTAATAGATTATAAAATATTGTTGCGGACGGACCCGGATCTGGTGTAACCAGTGGCGGATCCAGCCCATTGGGGTTGGGGGGGCCAAAATTTAAATTACACGTATAAAATAACGTCAGCAGGGTTCGAACTCGTCTCATGCACCAGTTAATCAACTCCTTAACCACTGAGCTACAATACTTACCTTAGTTTCTTCTTACACTTACTACTATATATCCCGTTTTCTCAGGATTAGGGGGGGCAGCGGACCCCCCCAGCCCCCCTTGGATCCGCCCCTGGGTGTAACTATAACCAGTGGCTGCATCAAAGGATTATCAAAGGATGTGCTTCTGAATGAACTTCAGTCTATCAGCCGCAGGTTGATCTTGTGTCCGTCTTCCACACTCGCACAAAATAAGGCTGATGACTGCAAACAGATAAGATAGTTACAATGGTGACAATTTCAAGTTGTGTCTGTGCATCAAAGAAAAAGTGCGAGCAATTCATCTTTAATAACGGACTTCCAAAACAGTAGTAGTGCAACATTGCGCCATTGAACGGAGAGGGGGACAGTTGACAAATAACTAGGAAATCTGTAGAATGAAGAGTTCAATAATGCAAAATTGTTTGGGTTTCCAGTAATACACTTAACAAGTGAGAAGCATACCAACAAATCTGGAGACATCATCATGTGAAGCTTTTTAAGGACTAGAGTTGTAAGAAATCTCTTCAATCAAAGTACCAACCTGCAGGGTTGCACACATCAGCCCCCACACCAAGAATATATATGTCCTGGCTCATGTTGCTTCTCTCAGAAAAGATCTACAGTACGGAATACGTCATGATATGCTGAAGCGAGACAGTTCTTCAGCATGACTTGGTTACTCAACGTGAAATCAAAATCTTCTTCTTCCACCTCATAGACAATGTTAATCCCACATTTTATTGGAACATCTCCACATGATTGAAATGAAACCTTACCAACTCTTACATCTCTGTGTTGCATCACGCTCCAATGACTTAACCATGTAATTTCAGTGCCTTCATTTAGCTTTGGATGCTAGTATTTTAATGTGAGCTGGACTTTTCAAGGGAAATAGTTACACGAGACAAAAACTTTGAATAAGCAGATGCAGACTGGAGATGATGATATCAATGAACTGACCATATTCACTTATTCTTTATATCCACTAAGTAAGAAAAAAGTTCTTAATTCTGGAACATTAACTCTCTTTTTGAATAAGGGGCAACTCATTCAAAAAGGCAAAAACAGGTGCTACAGTGTAACAGCTGCTACGGACCTGGGAACCAAATGCTGCGTAAACGGACTATAAACACCCACTTCATGGCACTCGATACATGATACATATGGTATAAACCACAACATGTGTTCTATGATTGCATTGCAAACATAATGATCGAACCAACTTCTACCCAAAAAATCACAATCTAAAACCCTAAATCCCCAAAACGGAATCGCTTAAGTTCACACAGTAGCTTCTTTAAAAGTATTCAATTTTGTATCTTACACTTAGCTAGGCAGTTCCGTTCCAACTCCACTGCCGAGCTTCACCGGACTTTTACTGTTTCACTCATCACCAGTCACACGGGTTTCTCCGATCAGCTCCACTCACCAGGTCGGATCGGGTCGGCCAATAATGATAAATTTTAATCAATTGTGTCCATAGTCTTATAAAAACATAGTTATCCTCTTACTCCCTCCGTCTCATTTTAAGTGTTCCATTTGAAAACTTTTACGGTTTTTAAGAAAATTAAAAAATGTAAAATAAAAAGTAAGAAAGAGAATGAGTGGAATAAAAAGTATGAAAGAGGGTGTAAATGTAGAGATAAAAAAATTCTATTTTAGGAAATGAGAAAATCATTTCGGGACATCCAAAAAGGAAATGAGACACTCATAATGAGACGGAGGGAATATTTGCTAAAAACGGATATTATTTTAAACACAAATTCCCAATTAAAATAAAAAAATAGATAAATTTAATCTCAAACATCGATTAAAATTCCGTATTTTATTTTCACATAAAGTTAACGTCCTTCTAGATTCCAACCCTGAATTAACTCAGTATAATTACCGAACGATCAAGATTAAATCTTAATTTTAAAAAATCTACAAGTTTAACAACATTCCACTCCAATTGACTAGTATGAAACTAAATGAAATCACTGTAGTGATGTAATGTTTTGTATCATAAGTTCATAACCTTAATGCAAAATTTGCAGCTGAGTAGTATAGCTGACATCAGACAGATGAGTATGTACAGTAATATAATACATTCCTGACAAAAACAGTTCACTGCTGACAACCTTAACTAGGAACATGATAACAAATCTGGCTGCGTTCCATGGCTGCAACTTAAACCCTAAACACTTTTCGATCAAATTAGTAGTATAAGCTATATCCAAAGTTCTTCAACAATGAGTATATCAGCTGGATGCTAGATTCTTGAGTCCAATTATTTGGTTATATTTGCAATAGTATCACACATCTCAGCAACTAAACTTCACAATGTATTAAACTAACAATATATACTGATCTGATAAAGCTAGATTCAATTTATAATGATGGGAGCCTTGGTGTTTCGACTGATTGAGTACTTACCTATGTTGGACAAAATAAGCCTTCTGACTATTAAGGCATATGCTTCTGAATGAACTTCAGTCTGTCAGTTAAAGATTGCATCTTGCGTCTGTCTTCCGCACTCGTGCTAAATAGGACCGATGACTGCAAACAGATAAGATAATGTAAATATTAGGAAATTTCAGGTTGTGTACATGCAATAAAGAAAAAGGTGTGATCAATTCGTCTCTATAAACAGACTTTCATAACAATTAACATCAGTAGTTCAAGTCAAATCAATGACATACCTGCACTGTATATATCTTAAGCAGTAAAGAATCAATCTCAGGCTTGCAAGACCATAGATTTGATGGAACTTGTCGTGCCTGTTAATCATTGAAATAACTGAAACAATGGCTTCAGTTCTGCTCGAAATCTCATCTGCAGATGTATTTTGATCATCGTCGTTTATCATTGACCCTAGTGAGCTCAGCACTGAACCACATGTCTTCCGGCTTCTATGAAACAAGAGAAAGCAAGGGACAACATAATATTGACGCTTGGATAGGTGACTGGATTGACTATGGTCAACTGAATCCTCCGGAAATTTCTGCAGCAGCATTACAAGTTCCAATAAAATTTTGTTATTGATATTAAGCGAAACCGATCAGCCAGTGATGAAGTCATGAAACTATTCAAGACCAACTAGATTTTCAAGTAGAAATCATATTTTGTAATACAGAAAGTTTTGACAGATAAATTTCTAATAAATAATTAAAATACATAACAAAATGAAATATAATAAAAATGATGTTATGATTTGCCTCATAACCTTTAGCTCCGACGTCCCAAATTGTAGGGTTATTGTGCAGATCTGCAAGTCGTTAAAAGAGATAATCAAGTGAGTAACAACAATATTGCAGAACAAACATATCAAACACATAAGCAACCAAATAGTGAACACGACGAAATGTCACTGAAGTATGAGTACAGTCACCATCTTACATGTTATAGAATTTCACTAAAGTCAATTCAATAACACTGGACGGAGAGGTCAACATATCAACACAGGGATTTAGATCCAGTGCAGCAACAACACTTTACAGCCACCCAAAACTACGTAGTTTATGGGTTTCCAGTAATACACTTAACAAGCGAGAAGCATACCAACAAATCTGGAGACATCATCATCATGTGAAGCTTTTTTAAGGACTAAAGTTGTAAGAAATCTCTTCAATCAAAGTACCATCCTGCAGGGTTGCACATATAAGCTCCCACACCAAGAATATATGTCCCTGGCCCATGTTCTTTCTCATACCCAGAAAGATCTATAGTACGAAATACATCATGATATGCTGAAGCGAGACAGTTCTCCAGCACAATTGGGTTACTCAACGTGAAATCAAAGTCTTCTTCATCCAACTCATAGACAATGCTAATCCCACATTTTATTGGAACATCTCCACATGATTGAAATGAAACCTTAAGCTCGTCACCAGCTCTTACATCTCTATGTTGCATTACGCTCCAATGACTTAACCATGTAATTTCAGTTCCTTCGTTTAGCTTTGGATGCAATGGATATACAGCTGGATAATACAGCCATCTGCACATAGTTGTAAGATTTTCAATTTGGAGATGTCCCCTAACACTTTTGTGATAATTGCCACATTCGTAAACACAAGAGACGTTAAATGCTCGAATTGGATGATTGGGTAGCCCGGGGATAGTGTCCAGTATTTCTGATCCAACTTCAGTGACAGTGAACCAATCTTTTAGAATGTGGCCTCCGTGAAGGAAAACACTATATATTCCACATTGGTAAACTCCCTGCTGGTTATTATAAAAGTGTTAAAATTGGAAACAAACAGCATTCGATAAAGAAGTCCAGAATTAAAAAACTATCAATAACTTCAGAATAGAACAAGAACACAAACCTTTGAGAGACCATAATCAACGCCTCTGGTGACAATTAGCGTGCTACGTACACGGAGTCCCAAGTGCTTGCCGCTCTTACAAATTATACAACTTCAAAATACAGCTAGAAAGTGAGAAATGCACTGACAAATTCGGGAAGGATGATTTTAGTGGACTGCAGTAAGGAACGTCTTCTGAATCTACCATGCTGATGGGGTTAGATACCTCAAGGGCGATGTGAAAGACGATAAACCCCAAGTTCCTCCTGTTTCTCATACATAGACAGATCATCTGGGTTGAAGTGGAACTCACCATGATATGGTTGGGGCATACAGATGTCCAGCAAGTCCAAGTTATTCGTGAAATGGAAGTTCGACTATCTTAAAATAACAACAATCTGGAACATTTCCACATGAGTGAAATGAAATCTTCAGTTGATCACCAGATCTTATACGTTTATGTGGAATCAGGCTCCAATCACTGTACCAATGATGATGACTTGTTGTCAATGGATAGACTGTTGGAAAATACAGCCACTTGCACTTTGTGGTCAAGTTTTCAATTTGGAGGTATTCCCTGATACTGTTGTCATAACTTCCTTTACAATATACAAAACTGACAGATAATAATTTAATTGGATGATCAGAAAGGAAATATCGCTGATCCGGAGAACCAACCTTCTAGTATGTGGTCTCCAGGAATAAAAACACTATATATTCCACATAGGTATGTATCCTGCAATTTAATATCAAAATGTTGAATCCGGAATCAGGTAGCATTCTTCACCTAAAGAGTAAACTTTATAGCAGAACAAGAAGACGAAGTCTAGTGTTCGATCCTTGCTAAACACGTAGGGGACTATAATTTCTCCGTCACTTGGGCCGCCCGTCACTCTGTAATGGTGTGGTTCACCTGGTTGTGGGTTTGTGCGGGCAAGGCCCCCAACCATTAAGGCTTCGGCCTTTTTAAAGAAGAAGACGAACCTTTAAGTAAATATCATCAACAGTATATCCATCAGTAAATTTGGCCACATTATTATCAACTATTCCACTGGTTTGATCCCACACAACACCTTCAATCACAGCCAACGAGCGGCAGTAGTATGCACACACGCCTGCATCTTTCAGAAAAGGATTCTGCTGATATTCAATTCTTTCCAGTGAACGGCAGCTGTCTGCAATCAATCTTCCTGAGCCAGCCAACAGTGATACCGACTGAAGATTCTCACAATTTTCCATAGTCAATCTATGCAGCTGGGTGAACGACCTCAAGTCTTTTTTTATTTCTCTAATTGGGTTCAAACTAAGATCCAACTTTCTAAGTGAAGAAGATAAACAGCTTAAACTGTCAAAAATAGAATCAGAAGATATGCCACAATTTCTCAAAGTCAGCTTCACAATAGACGGAAACAAATTGAGCGAAGAGAAAGGCGCAAGTATTTGACTTGTGACTTTGGGTTACCAGAAAGAATGATGGAAGATTCCATGTGATCAGGAACGGTAAAAAGGTAAGGACAACCAGATAGATTCACCTTCTTAATAGAACGAAGCTTCTCAATGGAACTTGGAATCCTCCTAAGATTTTTGCAACCTTTTAAGTTCAAGTAGGTTAGTCTTGTCAAGCTTCCAATGGAATCATGTATCTTAACTAAACTTACGCAGCCTTCGAGAATAATCCATTCCAGCCCATTAGCATTCGAGAAGTCAGGGGTACTTCTCAAGGAGCAAGAATAACTGAGATTCAAAATTTTAAGGCGCCGAGAAGCTGCATTAGAGAAAAAAATTAGCCTGCTTCAGCAATATAATAACAAGGGATGACTCTCAAAGATATAAGTAGTTCATACCTTTTTATCCTCCCAAACTTGTGATAATTGACTATTTTGCATGTCAAGCACGGCAAGTTCATACAGTTCCATATGCTGAGGTATGAATTCCAAAGGACACCCTTGCCAACATAACCATTTAACTGCCTTCGGAAAATCTAGATAGTCTCCTTTGAGCCGTATATAGCTCAATTCAAGCAAATTCAAATTATCCAGCTTTGTAAATGCGTCAGTATTTATGGATTCTAAATCCGAACAAGTGTGTTTTGAAGTAATCGGCTGGAGAATGCTGGCCAAACCAATGCCGCTGGCAATAGATTTAGTTTTAATGTCTCCTTCACTGTAACAATTTTAGGTACAGGAAAAGCAAGCCGCAATCCTTTTACTGATGACGTCCCCTAATATAAAATAAAACAGGTTGAGGACAAGACTGAATGGTTATCAAGATTTACAAACATCAGATACGACATTTTCACCTTATTTTTACGTAGCATAATGAGTGTATCGTTATGATCCCATAATCTACTGCGGAGTCCTGGTTCGTTAATTGATTCTTTGCGTACAACTTCTCTTCCCATTTCTTGAATAAGCGGATGCATTATAAGCTCACCTCCACTGACACTCACCAAATGCCGATTATTCAGACTCTGAAACCCAGCTTTTGTGTACACTCCGCAAGCTTTCAGAACCTTGAATGCATATTCTCTATGTCTTTGAACAAAAAAGAATGCAATATGAAGAAACAAGTTCCTGTCATCCTCATCTTCAAGGGAATCAAAGCTCAGTTGGAGAACTACTGAATTCTTTGATTGGGATATTTTTCCAATTTATTAAGTTTATCTTCCCATATTTCTAAATCTTCTTCCCCGCGCAACATAGGTGCCAGGACGCAGATTGCCAAGGGAAGCCCTCCACAGTAGTTTACAAATCTGTCTGATAGCTTCTCATATCTCTTTAAAGGATGATCCTGGTCAAACACAAGCAGGCTGAACAACTTAGTTGATTCCTGTGATTCAATTTCAAGACCTCGAACTCTTGCTGGAACATACGAATCTTCTTCACCTGCTGATTCCTAGTGGTTATGATTATCTTAGATCCTGGGCAGAACCACTCAGGATGATCAAACAAACCGCTAAGATGTTCCATTTCTTCAGCGTCATCCAAAACAAGTAGAATTTTCCAAGGGCCAATAGCATCTCTGATTTTGGTCATACCTTCAGACACACTGGATATTTCCCCAGCTTCTTTCCCTGAGATGTCAGAGATTAATTTCCTTTGAAGACGAACCATGCCATTGTCTTGTTCTAAAACTCTTCTAATGTCTGCAAGGAAGCAAGAGCGGGCAAAGTAATAGCAATTGACATTGAAAACAATCTGCGCAATTGTTGTCTTCCCAATACCACCCTGTCCGTGGATAACTCCTACTCCCACATCTTGAGATCCATCTTGTATCCATGTACAAATATCACGAACAATTATATCTACAGCAATAATGTTAGGAGGTAGAGCAAATTTCTGGACCATCAATTTCTTCCTCACCTCCTTAATGATGTTTAGAATGAGTTGTGCTTCATTCCTGTTCACAAAGAAACCATGAAAAGGATGGACATTGAAAGCAAATAGGTGAAATGGACAAAAACCACAAATTAGGTGTAATTATATTACCCATTGGCCATCTTTCAAAGAGGGTCCTTTAAGAGCAGCAATTCCCTGCAGTGCTTTTCTCCAGCCATCCACTTTACCTATCTCGCCCACAAACCTCTTCTCATGTGCCTCGAAGAATGTCTTGTTAAGTCCAGTCTGGTGCCGCACATCAGTTGGCTCCACGTCAAAAAACACAGGCAGTACATGCCGATCTGAAGAGCATTAAGAAGCTCCATGATCTCTACTAGCTCATCTAGACACCAACGAGACTCTGCATATCGAGGTGACAAGGTCACAATGGACAAATTAGAGAGTCTAATTGCTTCAAGTAGCTTCTCCTGGATGTCCTTGCCATGCTCCAGTCCATCATTATCCATGAACACTCTGAAGCCTTCTCTTCGCAAGCCGTTGAACAAGTGACCCTGAAATCCATTACGAACATCCCCGCCTCTGAAACTCAAAAACACTTGATGCACAAAGTTATTTCTCGGATCGAGCAATTCACTGTGAGATCTACCAGCCATGGATGATGAAAAAAGTATTAGACAGAGTTACTAGAATTTGGCAGACAAGGAAAACAATTATCGGGGCAATGGAGCCTTTACTCAGCTGAACTAAAGTACTCCTAATATTATGACTTTGAAGTGTTTGATCCGCTTTTCATTTTGGGTGTACTTAAATTTGTCCATTTTGTTTTATTTTCAATCATATATTTTATTTTTTTACTCATTTATATATAAATTATTTATATCCAATCATATATTTTATACTTTCTTTTTATTTTAATAATCGTATAAATTATTTTTTTGACAAATAACTAGGGACAGAGGGAATATACTTTAATAATGTCAGTACGTACTGCACTAATCAATACTAGAGTAAAACAAAAAGACCAAGACTTTGGATACTTGTCCCATCCCAGCTAGCTTACAAATTAATTACACAGTCACTTGGAGTCTTGGAGACCCTCAACATATGAATATATGATACCTATCCAATTTAACCACAACATGATACTTACAATCTTTATACCCAAAATTAGGCCTGAGATTTTTCGAGTTTTTAGTAAAAAAGTTAAACCCGTACCTGACCCGTGTGTAAATTTCGGATTCGGATTTATAGATTTAAAAAAAAGTTAAACCCGTATCCGTACCCGACCCGCGTATTTTGAATAAATAAATATTATAAATAAATAAAAAATAGATTTAAAAATATTATAAAAATAAAAAGTGAATAAAAACATAGAATAAGATTCATAAACTGTTATTTAGTCCTTGACTAACTTGAAAATAATAATTTGAGCAAAAAAATAAACATGATGTGTATATCAAATAGTATAATGAATATATAAATATGTATTTATAGGCATAATGCGGATTTGATTAAAAATTATATATTAAACCCATACCCGATGATAGGGCCAAAATGATTTCTGTTCTCACGTTTGAAAATCATTGAATACCTCATCTCCAAAGAACACAAACTCTCACACCATAAAAGGCAAGGATTGCATTGCAAACATGATGATCGAACCCTGCAAACTATCTGTTTGTGTATGCAAGGACCCGAGAATCTACGAACTTAGATTCTAGTTGGATTTTGCGGGCTAGTCCAGATGTTTAACTTATAAAAACTAAAAGGAAACTAGAAATACGCTTCTAAGAATGAAAAGTTACACAATATAAAATTATAAAGTGCACCTTGAAAGTTGGAAAAAAAGATCAGTTTAGTGGACTGAGTCACTGTAGTGAGGAACCTCTTCTCAATCTACCAAGCTAGGTTCAGATAAGTCCTCGCCAAATCCAAGAATATAAGTCCCAGGCTTGTGCTGAATCTCGAACACTGAGAGATCAACTGTGCGAAATGCATTATGATATGCAGAGGCCATAGAGCTGTCGTCTTCACCGTCCACTTCATAGACAATGTTAATCCCACATTTCACTGGAACACTTACAAAAGATTGAAATGAAACCTTCAGTTGATCGCCAGCTCTTACGTCTCTATGAGGCATCACACTCCAATGACTTAACCACGTAACTTCAATTCTATGACCAGGCACTGGTGTCAATGGATAGATTGCTGGAAAATACAGCCACTTGCACTTCCTAGTCAAGTTTTCGATTTGGAGATGTTCCCTGATGCAGCCGCGTTCATACACACAAGAAACATTGAATGCTCGAATTGGATGATCAGGAAACCAGGGGACTGTATACAATATCTCTGTTCCAAGTCCAGTTACGGAGAACCAATCTTCTAGTATGTGGTCTCCTTGGAGGAAAACACTATATATTCCACACTGGTACACACCCTGCAATTTAATATAAACATGTTGAATGCGGAATCAGGTAGCATTCTTCAACTAAAGAGTAAACTTTATAGAAAAACAACAAGACAAACCTTTGAGAGGGCATAATCAACAGTACAACACCTAGTTAGGGTGCTGCTTTGAGAAGACCCCAACTTAGAGAGGCCCATATATTTGGCCATGTTGGCATCCAATTTTGTTATGGATTCAAACCGTAGAATACCTCCAATCTCAACCAGCTTGTGGCAGAAGTAAGCCCACACACGCATGCTTGCTTCTTTAACAAAAGGATTCCGCTCATATTCAATTCGTTCCAGTGAGGAGCAGCTGTCTGCATAAAAGTTTACTGACCTGGGCAACAGTGATACCAACTTAAGATTCTCACAATTCAGTGTGAGATCTACCAGCCATGAACGATCAAAAAAGTATTAGACAGAGTTATTGGATTTTTGCAGACACGGAAAGCATTGGGCAACTGATCCTTTGTTCAGCTGGACTAATATACTCCAAATATTTAGACATAGAAATGTTTTATATAGTTTAATGTCAGCACCTACTGCACTATTCTATACTAGAGTAAAATAAAAAGACTCGAGTACGACATGGGATTTGGTATCCATCCTAGCTAGCTTCAAAAAAACGAAGTGGATGATAGTATTTTAATGTGAGCTGGACTTTTCAAGGGAAATAGTTACAAGAGACAAAAACTTTGAATAAGCAGATGCAGACTGAAAATGATGGTATCAATGGACTGACCATATTCACGTACTAAGTAAGAAAAAAGTTCTGAATTCTGGAACATAAACTCTTTTTTTGAATAAGGGGCATCTCATTCAAAAAGGCAAAACAGGAGCTACAGTGCAACAGCTGCTACGGACCTGGCAACTAAAATGCTGCCAAAACGGCTATAAACACCCACTTCATAGCCCTCGATACATGATACCTATGGTATTAAACCACAACATGTGTTCTATGATTGCATTGCAAACATAATGAATTTACTGTTTCACTCATCACCTGTAATTTCTAGAAAAGTAATCAATTGAGTATCTTACAGTTAGCTAGGCAGTTCCGTTCCAACTCCGCCGCCGAGCTTCACCGGACTTTTACTGTTTCACTCATCACCTGTCACACGCGTATCTCCGACTCCCTATCAGCTCCACTCACCGGGTCGGATCGGGTCGGCCAATAATTATAAATTTTAATCAACGGTTACAAAAACATAACTATCCTCTTATTTGCTAACAACGGATATTATTTTAAACACAAATTCGCAATTAAAATAAAAATAAATAAATAAATAAATTTAATCTCAATCGTTGATTAAAATTACGTATTTTAGTTTCACATAAAATCTAGATTTCAACCCTAAATTAACTCGGTATAATTACAGAACGATCAGGATTAAATCTTAATTTTAAAAAATCTGCAAGTTTTACAACATTCCACTCCAATTGACTACTAGTATGAAACTAAATGAAATCACTATACGTGATGTTTTGTATCATGAGTTCATAACCTTAAAGCAAAATTTCCAGCTGTGTAGTATAGCTGATATCAGATGAGTATGTAATACTCCCTCCGTCCCATAATTTATGTCCCATTTGGTTCTTTGCACGGTTTTTAAGGAATGAAAGAAAAAATAATTTAAAAAGATAGTTGTGTGGTAAGGAAAGAGAAAAAAAGTGATTTGATAGATAATAAGTGGTGAAAAAGGAAGAGAGAGGAGAAATATGTGGTGGAAAACTAAAGAAGACATATTCATTTATGGAAAGATTTAGAAATGGGAAGATGATTTTGGGACACCCAAAAAGGAAATGGGACATTAATAATGGGACGGAGGGAGTATAATACATTCCTGACAACAACAGTTCACTGCTGACAACATTAACTAGGAACAAGATAACAAATCTAGCTGCGGTCCATGGCTGCAACTTAAACCTAAACACTTACTTTTCGATAAAATTAGTATACACTATATCCAAAGTTCTTCAACAATGAGTATATCAGCTGGAGAACGAGATTCTTGAGTCCAATTATTTGGTTATTTCTGCAATAGTACGATACATCTCAGCTACTAAACTTCACAATGTATTAAACTAACAATATATACTGATCTGATAAAGCAAGATTCAATTTGTAATGATGGGAGCCTTTGGTGTTTCGACTGATTGCGTACTTACCTATGTTGGACAAAATAAGCCTTCTGACTATTAAGGCATATGCTTTTTTTTTTGTCATTCTAGAGCTTCTCTTTCTAGAAACCTAGCCTCCCTTGTTCTTCTCCGGTTTGGGTGGGGAGGACACCCCTCCTCTCGGGGAGGTGGACTGTCTTCCTCCGCCCGTAGTTGCTTAGCTTTTCCGTTTAGTAGTGTTTTCCTTTCCCTTTCCCTTTCAATAACGGAGGATTACTTCCTACTTCCTCTAGATTTAGATGCTAGCTTTCCTCTAGCCTTGTGCTAGCTTTCCTGTCAAGCCTAAGTGCTTGTCTTGTGGTGGTGGGTCGAGGGCGAGATCTGCCGTGGTTCCGGGGAGCCCATCTGCTGTTTGGTCGGTAGCTGCCTATGCGAAGAATGCAAGGCTTGGTCTTCAATCCAAGCCTTTGTGCGGTCACCGGCTGGGTGGGGGTGGTGTTTGAACGGAGTCGCGTGGATGCGAGTCGGATGGGTTTGTGCGGGGCATTTGCTGGGAGGTCGACTGGGATCTGGCGTCGGGGTGGCTGGGATCTGGTGTCGGGGTGGCTGGGATCTGGCGGACGGATCTTCGTTGTGGTGGCTGGCGGCTGGGATCTGGCGGACGGTATCTGGTGTCGGGGTGGCTGGCGGCTTGGATCTGGGATCTGGCGGCTGAGATCTGGCGGTCGAGGTTGCTGGCGGGCGGCGCGGAATCGAGCGAGCGGCGGCTGTTGTGCGGCACGGTGGATGGGGGAGCGCGATGGATGGGTGAGCGTGGTGGATGGGTGAGCGGTGGAGCGGTGGAGCGGCGGATGGGTGAGCGTGGTGGATGGATGAGCGGTGGCTGGCGAGCGGTGGATGGGTGAGCGGTGGCTGGCGGCGGCTGTCGTGCGAAGGATGGATGCCTGTCGGGGCTAGGGTTTCCTGCATCTGGGCTGGGCCTTGTGGCTTGTGTCACATACTTGGTCCATGTTGCTTGTGCCCCCTCCCAGGGCCCTGTTGCTTCGGTTCCCAACCTGGGTATTGATGTTGGGGTCCTATGGTTCTGTCCCTCTGATTTCTGGGTCTCGACGACCTCTCGGCTTATTACGTCCTGCCAGCTGTGGTGCGTTTTCTCGAGTCCGGTGGTGCTTGGACTTTGGTGAGTGTGTTGGGATGGCGCCGATCTTAGCCTGTTCTTCAACTGTCTTTTACGAGACTTTCCCGACGTAGAATTGTCTTAGGATTTGTCCCTTCGGTTATGCTTCATTCGCATGTTTTGTAATATCTTTTCTAATGAAACATCTCACCATGAATCAAAAAAAAATACTATTATGGCATATGGTTCTGAATGAACTTCAGTCTGTCAGCTGCAGATTGCATCTTGTGTCTGTCTTACACACTTGCGCTAAATAGAACCGATGACTGCAAACAGATAAGATAGTGTAAATATTAGGAAATTTCAGGTTGTGTACATGCACTAAAGAAAAGGGTGTGAGCAATTCATCTTTATAAACAGACTTTCATAATATCAGTAGTTCAAGTCAAATCAATGACATACCTGCACTGTAGATATCTTATGAAGTAACGAATCAATCTCAGTCTTGCAAGACTATAGGATTTGATGGAACTTGTCATACCTGTTAATCATTGAAATAACTGAAACAATCGCTTCAGTTCTGCTCGAAATCTCATCTGCAGATGCATTTTGATCATCGTCGTTTACCATTGACCCTAGTGAGCTCAGCACTGAACCACATGCATGTCTTCCGGCTTCTATGAAACAAGAGAAAGCAAGGGACAACATAATATTGACGCTTGGATAGGTGACTGGATTGACTATGGTCAACTGAATCCTCCAGAAATTTCTGCAGCAGCAATACAAGTTCCAATAAAATTTGGTTATCGATATTAAGCAAAACCGATCAGCCAGTGATGAAACTATTCAAGACCAACTAGATTTTCAAGTAGAAATCATATTTTGTATTACAGAAAGTTTTGACAGATAAATTTCTAATAAATAATTAAAATACATAACAAAATGAAATATAATAAAAATGATGTTATGATTTGCCTCATAACCTTTAGTTCCGACGTCGCAAATTGTAGGGTTATTGTGCAGATCTGCAAGTCGTTAAAAGAGATAATCAAGTGAGTAACAACAATATTGCAGAACAAACATATCAAACACATGAGCAACCAAATAGTGAACACGACGAAATGTCACGGAAGTATAAGTACAGTCACCATCTTACATGTTATAGAATTTCACTAAAGTGAATTCAATAACACTGGACGGAGAGGTCAACATAGCAACACAGTATGGGTTTCCAGTAATACACTTAAACAAGCGAGAAGCATACCAACAAATCTGGAGACATCATCATCATGTGAAGCTTTTTTAAGGACTAAAGTTGTAAGAAATCTCTTCAATCAAAGTACCATCCTGCAGGGTTGCACATATAAGCTCCCACACCAAGAATATATGTCCCTGGCTCATGTTCTTTCTCATACCCAGAAAGATCTATAGTACGAAATACGTCATGATATGCTGAAGCAAGACAGTTCTCCAGCACAATTTGGTTACTCAACGTGAAATCAAAGTCTTCTTCATCCACCTCATAGACAATGTTAATCCCACATTTTATTGGAACATCTCCACATGATTGAAATGAAACCTTAAGCTCGTCACCAGCTCTTACATCTCTATGTTGCATTACGCCCAATGACTTAACCATGAATTTCAGTTCCTTCGTTTAGCTTTGGATGCAATGGATATACAGCTGGATAATACAGCCATCTGCACATAGTTGTAAGATTTTCAATTTGGAGATGTCCCCTAACACTTTTGTGATAATTGCCACATTCGTAAACACAAGAGACGTTAAATGCTCGAATTGGATGATTGGGTAGCCTGGGGATAGTGTACAGTATTTCTGATCCAACTTCAGTCACAGTGAACCAATCTTTTAGAATGTGGTCTCCGTGAAGGAAAACACTATATATTCCACATTGGTAAACTCCCTGCGGGTTATTATAAAAGTGTTAAAATTGGAAACAAACAGCATTCTATAAGAAGTCCAGAATTAAAAAACTATCAATAACTTCAGAATAGAACAAGAACACAAACCTTTGAGAGACCATAATCAACGCCTCCATTGACAATTAGCGTGCTAATCTGAGACGACTCCAACATAGAGAAGCCCATATATTTCGCTTTTCTGGCATCCAATTTTGTTATGAGTTCTATCTGTAGAACACTTGTAATCTCAACCAGCTTTGGGCAGCCATATGCACTAACATATGCATCTTCTGTAAACGGATTCTTCCAATATTCAACTCTTTCAAGTGACAGGCACTGAGATGCTGATAAGTTTAACGACCCAGGCAACTGAGATATCAATTGAAGATTCTCACAACCGTGTAAACTAAGCTTGTACAGCCTAGTGAAGGTTCTCAAGTCTCTTTTTATTCCTCTAATTGGGTTATGGCTAAGATCCAACTTTCTTAGTGAGGGAGATAAGCAGCTTAAGCTATCAAAAACAGTATCACTAGATATACCACAATTTGTCAATCTCAAGTTCACAATTGAGGTGAACAAATTGAGTGAAGAGAAAGGCGCTAGTATTTGACTTTGTGAGTTCAGGTTACCAGTAAGGATGATGGACGATTCCATACGATTAGGAGCGGTAAAAAGGCAACGGCAACCAGATAGATCCACCTTCTTAATAGAAGGTATCTTTTCAATAGAATTTGGAATCCTCCTAAGATTTTTGCAACCTTTCAAGTTCAAGTAGGTAAGTCTTGTCAAGCTTTCGATGGAATCATGTACCTTAACTAAACTTACGCAGCCTTCGAGAATAATCCATTCCAGCCCATTAGCATTCGAAAAGTCAGGGGTACTTCTCAAGGAACAAGAATAACTGAGATTCAGAATTTTTAAGGCACCAAGAAGCTGCATAAGAGAAAAAATGTTAGCCTGCTTCAGCAATATAATAACAAGGAATGAAAATTTATTCTCTAAAATATAATTAGTTAATACCTTTTTGCCGTCCCAAACATGTGATAATTGACTATTTTGCATGTCAAGCACGGCAAGATCAAACAGTTCCATACTGAGGTATGATTTCCAATGGACACCCTTGCCGATATAACCATTTTATTGCCTTAGGAAAATCTAGATAGTCTCCTTTTAACCGCACATAGCTTAGTTCAAGCAAGTTCAAATTGTCCAGATTTGTAAATGCGGCAGTATTTACAGACTCCAAATCCGAAAAAGTGCGCTTTGAAGTAATCGGCTGGAGAATGCTGGCCAAACCAATGCCACTGGGAATAGATTTAGTTTTAATTCCTCCTTCACTGTAACAATTTTAGGTACAGGAAAAGCAAGCCGCTCCTTTTACTGATGACGTCCCCTACATAAAATAAAACAGCTCGACTAAAGGTGAATGGCTTATCAAGATTTACAAAATGAGATATGACATTTTCACCTTATTTTTACGCAGCATACTGAGTGTATCGTTATGATCCCATAATCTACTGCGGAATCCAGGTTCATTAACTGATTCTTTGCGTACAACTTCTCTTCCCATTTCTTGAATAAGCTGATGCATCATAAGCTCACCTCCACAAAGACTCACCAGATACCGATTAGTCAGATTCTGAAACCCAGCCTTAGTGTACAATCCGCAAGCATTCAGAACCTTGAATGCATATTCTCTATGTCTTCGAACAAAAAAGAAAGCAATATGAAGAAACAAGTTCCTGTCATCCTCATCTTCAAGGGAATCAAAGCTCAGTTGAGAACTACCTGAATTCTTTGATTGGGGTTTTTTCCAATTTTTTAAGTTTATCTTCCCATATTTCCAAATCTTCTTCCCCACGCAACATAGGTGCCAGGACACGCAGAGTGCCAAGGGAAGCCCACCACAGTAGTTTACAAATTTGTCCAATAGCTCCTCGTATCCTTTCAAAGGATGATCCTGGTCAAACACAAGCAGGCTGAACAACTTGGTTGATTCCTCGTGATTCAATTTCAAGACCTTGAACTCTTGCTGGAACATAGGAGTCTTCTTTACTTGTTGATTCCTAGTGGTTATGATTATCTTAGATCCTGGACAGAACCACTCAGGATGATCAAACAATCCAGTAAGATGTTCCATTTCTTCAGCCTCATCCAGAACAAGTAGAATTTTCCAAGGGCCAATAGCATCTCTGATTTTGGTCATACCATCAGACAAACTATATATTTCCCCAGCTTCGTACCCAGAGATGTCAGAGATTAATTTCCTTTGAAGACGAACCATGCCATTGTCTTGCTCTAAAACTCTTCTAATGTCTGCAAGGAAGCAAGAGCGGGCAAAGTAACATGAGTTAGCATTGAAAACAATCTGCGCAATTGTTGTCTTCCCAATACCACCCTGTCCGTGGATCACTCCAACTCCCACATCTTGAGATCCATCTTGTATCCATGCACAAATATCTTGAACAATGGAATCTACGGCAATAATTATGAGGTAGAGCTAATTTCGGGACCACAACTGTTTCCTCACCTCCTTAATGATGTTTAGAATGAGTTGTGCTTCGTTCCTGTTCACAAGACAAATCATGAAAGGGATGGACATTGAAAGTCAATAGGTAAAATGGACAAAAACCACAAATTAGGTGTAATTATATTCACCCATTGGCATCTTTCAAAGAGGGATCTTTAAGAGTAGCAATTCCCTGCAGTGCTTTTCTCCAGCCATCCACTCTACCAATCTCGCCCACAAACCTCTTCTCATGTGCCTCGAAAAATGTCTTGTTCAGTCCAGTCTGGTGCCGCAGATCAGTTGGTTCCACGTCAAAGAACACAGGCAGTACATACTGATCTGAAGATGTATTAAGAAGCTCCATGATCTCTACTAGCTCATCTAGACACCATCGAGACTCTGCGTATCGAGGCGACAAGGTCACAATGGATAAATTAGAGAGTCTAATTGCTTCAAGTAGCTTCTTCTTGATGTCCTTTCGATGCTCCAGTCCATCATTGTCCATGAACACTCTGAAACCTTCTCTTCGCAAGCAGTTAAACAAGTGACCCTGAAATCCATTGCGAACATCCTCGCCTCTGAAACTCAAAAACACTTGATGTACATACTTATTTCTCGGATCATGTAATTCAGTGTGAGATCTACCAGCCATGAACGATCAAAAAAGTATTAGACAGAGTTATTGGAATTTTGCAGACAGGGAAACCATTGGGGGAACGGAGCCTTTATTCAGCTGGACTAATGTACTCCAAATATTTACACTTACAAATGTTTTATATATTTTAATGTCAGCACCTACTGCACTATTCGATACTAGAGTAAAATAAATAGACTTGATTACGACACTCGGATTCGGCACCCATCCCAGCTAGCTTCAATCTTAATGTGAGCTGGACTTTTCAAAGGAAATAGTTCAAAAGAGACAAACTTTGAATAAGCAGATGCAGACTGAAGACGACGATATCAATGGACTGACCATATTCACTTATTCTTTATATCCACAAAGTAGGAAAAACTTTCTGAATTCTGGAACATAGACTCTCTTTTTGAAAAAGGGGCATGTCATTCAAAAAGGCAAAACAGGTGCTACAGATCAACAGTTGCTGCGGACCTAGCAACCAAAATGCGACCTAAACCGCAATAAACAGCCACTTCATATCCCTCGACAACATGTGTTCTATGATTGTATTGCAAACATAATGATCGAACAAACTTCTACCCAAAATCACAATCTAAAACCCTAAATCCCCAAAACGGAAGAGCTTAAATTGACAGAGTAGTTTCTTGAAAAGTAAGCAATTTTGTATCTTAAACTTAGCTAGGCAGTTCCGTTCCAACTCCACCGCCGAACTTCACCGGACTTTTACTGTTTTACTCATCACCAGTCACACGCGTATCTCCGATCAGTTCCACTCGCCGGGGTAGATCGGGTCGGGCCAATAATTATTATTTCAAATTCTTGGTTATTATTCTTGTCCCAAAATACAGTATTTTCATAAATAAGCAAATTCGATTATTAAGATTTAAATAAAAAATAATCGAAAATTCAAATTCCATAGTTTTAAAAAAATTAAGATTACATTAATAACTCAATATATTTACAGCACGATCAAGATTAAATCTTAATTTACAAACTACGATGAAACTAAATGAAATCACTTTAGTAATGTAATGTAATGTTTTGTATCGTAAGTTCATAACCTTAATGCAAAATTTCCAGCTGTGTAGCATCAGACAGATGAGTATGTAATATAATACATTCCTGACAACAACAGGTCACTGCTATCTGCTGACAACCTTGACTAAGAACATGATAACAGATCTGGCTGCGGTCCAAGGCTGCAACTTGAACCCTAAACACTTACCATTAGATCAAATTAGTATAAACTATATCCAATGTTCTTTAACAATGAGTATATCAGCTGCAGAACGAGATACTTGAGTCTAATTGTTTGGTTATTTCTGCAATAGTACGATACATCTCAGCAACAAAACTTCACAATGTATTAAACTAACAATATATACTGATCTGATAGAGCAAGATTCAATTTATAGTGATGGGATCCTTAGTGT
This sequence comes from Sedum album, assembly GCA_006409495.1. Taxonomy (NCBI): domain Eukaryota; kingdom Viridiplantae; phylum Streptophyta; class Magnoliopsida; order Saxifragales; family Crassulaceae; genus Sedum; species Sedum album. The sequence continues at coordinate 33,152 of QZGG01002294.1, forward strand.
TTCAACTGATTTGGTACATACCTATGTTGGACAAAATAAGCCTTCTGACTATTAAGGCATATGCTTCTGAATGAACTTCAGTCTGTCAGCTGCTGATTGCATTTTGTGTCGGTCTTCCACACTCGTGCTAAATAGGACAGATGACTGCAAACAGATAAGATAGTGTAAATATTAGGAAATTTCAGGTTGTGTACATGCAATAAAGAAATGGTGTGAGCAATTCGTCTTTATAAACAGACTTTCATAACATCAGTAGTTCAAGTCAAATCAATGCCATACCTGCACTGTAGATATCTTATGCAGTAACGAATCAATCTCAGGCTTGCAAGACCATAGGATTTGATGGAACTTGTCATGCCTGTTAATCATTGAAATAACTGAAACAATTGCTTCAGTTCTGCTTGAAATCTCATCTGCAGATATATTTTGACCATCGTCGTTTATCATTGACCCTAGTGAGCTCAGTACTGAACCACAAGTCTTCCGGCTTCTATGAAACAAGAGAAAGCAAGGGACAACATAATATTGACGCTTGGATAGGTGACTGGATTGACTATGGTCAACTGAATCCTCCGGAAATTTCTGCAGCAGCATTACAAGTTACAATAATAATGGGCACATAAAACTGATAAAACTTGGTTAGCGTAAGAATCATACTCTTGTAACATCCATTAGGTATTCCGGCATGATTTTAATCAATTTAGCAATGCTGTCATCAGAAAGCTTTGTTGGTCTAGAATCCAGCATCATTAGAACTCTGAGAAGCGCACATATATTATCAATAGATAACCTTCCTCCTGACTAGAAACATAGACAAGAAACAATAAAACAATCATGATCCTATGGTCAAAATCAAAGAGAGAAATTTCTTTAAAACTAGTTCAAAGGAAAATATGGGTTGATTTTAAGCAGGACAATTATGAGATATTAGTCTACAGAACACCCTTGCAAAGGTCTTCATTTCAATGAACCTGCGAACTATTGATTTGTTTACGCAAGGACCCAGGGATCTGGAACTTAGCTTCTATTTGTATTTTGCTGGCTAGTCCAGTTGTATAATTTATCAAAACAAAACCAAAAGGGAAACTAGAACTTACGATTTGGTCAACAGTTACATCCTCCAGTATTCCAAGAACAAGAGATGGATCCCCAAGCTGGGATAGACAGGAGCAAATGACATTGGTGAGCGACTGGAAAACTTCATTACTTGACTTCTTAGAATGAGTCTCTTTTCCATGATTACTTGAGTCTGCAATGATCTGATTATCAGATATAGTGCTTGAATATTTGCATCCGTGTAGAAAAGCAATTAAATACTTGAACTTAATTTTAGTAGAAGACCAATCGAAAGGAGATTTTGCAAGAAAAGAAATCTTCACAACTAGCACAATAAATACAGATACTTGACATTGTCTTGTTTCGTAATTTTACTCACCAAAGGAGACTTGGTAGCGTGAAAGTATGCTGATGAAGAAACTAACATAATCAGCTACAGCCACATGTCCAACTTTATAAGATGAATGGATAACCTCTATGGCCCGGAGTAGAATAGACAAATCCAATTGTGGACCTGATATTAAAAGATCAATAAGGTCAAAATACCTATATTTGATTATTCGAGTGTATCAATAAATTCAAGGAATCAACTATGAAAGTTGAGGGAAATAATCACAACAAACATTTCATTTTTCATACATCTAGGAATAGTATTGGACAGTGAAACACTTGGTAGTTTGTAAATCCAAGACCCGAGATGTGAGCATGAAAATAAAATCCGTGACATACCAGGGACAGTCATTGAGCTTAAAAGTTTGTGATATGTGACACTTACATATACAGCAGGTAACAATTGATTCCAGCAGATGAGACTCGATGACAGAGAAATAATAAAGGCAACTAATTGACAGTTCTTGTAGTTCCGGAGCCGTTCTCACAAAAGGTCCATACTCTGTGGCTCCTGCATTATTACTAGCAATATGATAACATATCACCATATGTATTTAAGCCAAGGGACGTGTATATGTTTTATTACCATCCGAAAATCTGCCATAAAATTCAATCAACGAGTATTGGAGACGATCATATTCATATGCAATAGATGGGTGCATCAGGGAATGCTGTCCGATTAGAAGTTGGAGACGCAACACTGCCTGCAAAAATTACTAACTAATTGGTATCTGGCACACCCCCATTAGGGCTGGAAATCAAATAGAAAGAACTATGGAACAAATGCAGTTTAGAAATCTGTACACAACCAGAATCTTACAATGAAGTAATTATTACCTGGAATGCTGATGGATCTTTATCTCCTAGTTGAAGAATCAACACGGGAAGCTCCCTAATCCATTTAATATGGAAGTTTAAAATGTTTGGATCACTTGCATCCATGCATGATGCACCAGATCTCTGTGATTATACATACAACATAAACCAATAAAAACAAATACATAGAAGGCGTCAAGGTGTGAAAATAAACTACAATTTTTCAAATATATGATAAACCATACTTACAGGAACAACCATATCTTGTATGGCAGAAAGGCAAGCTACTTTAATGACCGACTCAGGATGACTACCTTTAAAAGCTGCGGAGAATGCCTGCATTTAGTAATAGATCCTTAAGCGACCAGTTTATAAAGTGTGCCCAGAAGTAAGCTTTATTGCCATACACAGATATCAAGACAGCTGAGTGATTTGTGTCAAGGAAAAAGACATCTAGAAGCTTATCCAGAGAACAAATGTTTCAAGCTTGTAAAGCAAAGTTTAGAAAATACAATAATATTTTATATAATACTTTATTGAAGGGTAACAATAGTTATGTATGGCCATTTGCCCCAACCATTAAAGAAGCTTATATGAAACAATATAGAGTATACCGGTGAAGAGAATTGTAACCACGTAAATCTATAAAATACTCTTCTTCAAGGATTAAAGCGAGACGAACCTCGAGAAGGCGATATTTCCAAATGTTATTGATTTGGGGTAACAGTTTTGGAAGTGAAGTAAGAAGCAAAACTAAATGTTTATCAAGGAAATTTCTTTTGGATCGTGCACTTCCACCATTCTGCAGAACACCAAAAAGCTCTTGTCACATTTTTCCATCGAAATAGCAAATAGTTAAAGTATACACAAACATTAGCATTTAGCAAATTTTCAGTAACATCTACCCAGGGGTGACAATATATTAGGCCATGTAGGAACTTAAATAACAAAATCAACAATGTAAAATAAGAAAATCCGGATTTCTGTGATTTTTTCTGAATTCTATAAAAAGTATTGATCATAAATAGGCGTTAAATTTCAACTTACCTGAAGCATTGGATATATGATTAACTTAATTATAATACGAATGAAAAAATAATGCTATGTAGCCAACTTTAAACCTTCTAGACTTTAAACAAGCTTGATTGCTGAATGAAAAAAACAAAAATGATGGAGAAATCAGAATAACCCAAATAGAGGATACCACTTATTCGGTGGTCATAGTGAACTGTGAAGTTGACAAAAAGTATAGTCTGTCTAAATAAGTAACAAAGAAGAAAAACTTACCTTGACATGCAAGGCCTGCTCAATGAATTCAAGAAATCTACTCATGAGATCTCCTGGAACTTGTACATTAACACCCATCAGCAAGAAAATTTCTGTTATCGCGATGTTCAGAACAAAGTATCTATCATCATCCTGGCATTAAAAAACAAACTCTAGATCCATCACCATAATACTAGACAAAGTAGCAAATAGCTTCTGCATTCCAATAATGATAATTTAATACATAAATATCAAAATAAAGAACTGATGAGTATATTGTAGACTTAACATTAGGAACAGCCCCTAGCTTTAAAAAATGTTAAATTCATTATCCAAAATCTGCAACATTGTGAAAGGTTTGCTGCCAGACTAAATGATGACTCTTTACAGAAGAAGGATTATAAGGTCATCAATCTCCTTAATTTGGGAACTGCCAGAATTAATAAGAAAACATTTACAATATGCTGAGTTTCGGCTTAAAGCTAAATGCATAAGTGTATCTAGTTCAAGATAGACCATATGATATTCATGATATCTGGTTCCTGTGACCACAAAGACAACATCTACCAACACTTACTAGTATTATTTATAAACACTGCATGTGATTGAATGGAGAAATAAGAGTTTAATATGTTTAATTACTGCATTTACCGAAGAGACATGGCTAGTGAAGTTTATGTGTATGACTATGCAAAGATGCAGGTAGATGCAGACTAAAATGGGAAATATATAATTCCAAACGTTGTAAAACTACTGATATTGACTGAATATAATGTTGGCCAACTGATGCTATCATACCTTTCCAGATTGGTAATTAGTTCTGCTTAGAGGAAATAGTGCAAAAACTTTCGTCAACAAAACAGGCAGAAATTGATCAGTTGTAGATGCAGACAAATCTTCAATATTAACACTGGATCATTCATATTATTTTGGATCTTTTTCATTCCGTATTTGATGAACCTCACAGCCTTATCTATGCTCTGCAGCAAAAATAGCAGTGAATCAAATGTTTGAGCATCGAGGAGTTCGATTGACTGAGCCGATGGATTCAACTCCTGCAAACAGCTAACTAAAGTGGGAACCAGATCCTTCAACTTCTTAAGGACTTGAGCAACCCCTATATATGATCAAACAATTGCTGTTAATCCAAATATAACGTGTAAAATAATGAGAACATGCTGACTGAACGATACATACAATAACTTTAACAGCCACCACATAAGCATTTTCAGTTAATTTTTGTCATCTGTACAGCAGATACTTAATAGTTAATTCACTCACCACTTCATTAAAGGCAAGACTAATAAGTTTGTGTTCTAAGCCAAAGTATGTCAATTAGAATATACACTTACAATAGAAATAGTGCATCAAACATTTGTCACAAAAATGAGAAAGCCATACAATTCAGTTGATTGGAAGCATCACAGGAACAAACACATACCAGAATAATCTGTGCGCTCTTTTGACTCGAAGCCATGCAATACTTTTTTTCCAGAAATGTTTATCTACAAAATATATATTTATAACATTAAACTACAAGTGCAACAGAAAGAATTCATGAGAACAGCCAGATGAGTTAACAGGCTCAACAGTGAAAATAATGTAACCTCATACGTATGAGCAGAAGCTTTCATGCCGCAGCTAGCATAAATATTTGAATCGTCTTACTTTGAATCATATTTGATTTAAGCACCATGCATAAATTTAAACTTATAAGTTAATTTAAAAAACTTAACCCACATTACGAAAAGCACAAGCATGTTCCTTTTTCAGATTTCATTTAGATACCAAATAGGATACGATACTGAAATATCCAACAACATAACTAGAGATATAGGAGATGTCAGTACATTGCTTGATGATTCAGCCTCTGGCAACAATGTTAAGCAATGGAGTAACCCAGAAAGTGCATGTTTGATTTTTCCCTTCTCTTGTGCATAGAACTTTTTATTTCGAAGGATTCCAGTGTAGCTTTGAAGCACCTAGATAAATATATCGATAATTAGTGAAGGCCAACTCAACATCCACTGTTTAACACCAGCTTTATCTCACAGAAACTGCAACCTTATACAAAGTGAATAATGAAATTGCTAGTATGCTCGTGTTGTGGCAATAATTTGACTTATCAGTCTCGCCACATTTTATGGCATTGTTAAAGGTGACAGCATGTGTAGTGTAGTAATACTGAGTAAACATTTTTCATATCGTACAACGTACATGACTAAGAATTAACCATTGACAACTTTATAATAGATGGATTGGCCAGTTGGATTGAGCAGTAACCACCATATCATAATTCCGTCATAAAAGGTGAGGTATAACCACTTATCCTTATTAATCCACATAAATTAGTAAATTGCATTTTATATGACATGATCAACCATTTAGCATAACACATGAATGGATATTACCAGGCATTCGTTACTCGTACTATGTTTTTTGGTTTACCAGTAAAAATTGCTTCACAAATTAAAAAAAACATCAGATGGTCGAAGAAGATGCTGTTGAACAAATTATATTACACTTTCAGTGATGGATAAAATGCCTCGTTATTAACAATCAGCCATGCATGTTTAGTGTCTACAAATTTACGGAACCTTTTAGAGTCTATGAAGCCGACTACAAATAACAAAACCAAATAGAGCTGTAAGCAAAATAGTAAAATTAAACTGAAAAGCCTCGAGACATGATTAAACTTTGTTGACCATAAATAAATATTGTAAAGAAGAGCTTACATGACATACAAAGTAAATAGCATACCTCTTCAGCGTATGTTGAGAAACATTGAGGGAAATTTCGAAGAATGAGATCCAGAAACTTGAATGCCATCAAGCGTATGTCGATTTCTAAATGTTTCATCGCGCAAAATATATGAGTCATCATTGAGGATACCAATATACTCTGATTATCCTGCAATCGAATTATAGAAAAACACCCGCTCAGCCAAGAAATATTCAGGCTGGCCATAATAACTACCATAAATGAGTGTCCAAATGATTGCAATCAGTTTCAAACAACAAGAGGAAGAGATTAAAGACAAATAAGGAACCAATATAATAGCAGAAAGTGTACAATTTGCAAGTGAAAGTGCTAACCTCTTTGGATCTTGGGAAAATAACTTTTAAAAAAAGCTGATAGACCGATTCTCGAACCATTATATCATCATCACTGATACGCTCACGCAACTTTTCTACAATGGCGTACTTGTGTGACCGTAACTCTGACGGATGATTGGAGATCAAATCCTTAATGCCGAGTAGCGCATCTTCAGAAAAAATGATCAAGATAAATATCATTAACATCTAATGATAATGAATGTTAACAAATCGTCTATAAAAATCAAGCAATGCATTAAAACAGATCAGCTACAATCACTGAACATCAAATGCAAGCTATTCACTTGAAATTATACTTGGAGTCCTCTTATTACATAACAACACTTGACATGATACCTATACAAATATCTGCAGAGGGCTTTCCTCAGCTGGATTTGTAAATAAAAAGAATACAATATACCTTTACGGACTTTATGATTATGATGAGACGTTTGTTGGAGAAGTTCCTTTAAAGTCAATCCTTTCTTGCTTACAGCCAACCCTGTCTTATCTGAAGCAACACTCTGCTCGGGAAGAATAATGGCTGCCAATTGCCAAAGTGTTCAAATCATCATTAAAACACTACACAGTATCGTACTTACGATCCATCAACACATACTACAAAGGCCAGCCAATCACACGAAACACAGGAATGTCGCTTATATGAGCTCTAAAAACTGCCTGTTATAATTATCAAAGTAAACGCATACATCAGCTTACCTTTGGACTTGATTTCTGTGTTAGTTGCATTATTTGGAGGCGGAAGTTTCCGGCCAATCTTCCTCCTAATTTTCTGCAACAAATTGACATTAAGCAAGAACCACTCATGCAAAAGGAACTAAAATTCCTCTCAACAGTGAATAAATTAACCTTAAAGTCAATTGCTCCCTTCTGCTTCTTCTTCGAAGGCGCCTTATGCACCATCCTGTCTATCAATCACAAACCAGACCGCAAATTCGATACGAATGAGATTGACGTCCGGAGCGGCGAAGACGATCGGAACGAAAGGCGGCGGACTGATTAGGGTTTATCTTGCCGGCAGCAACCAGTTCTAAAGAGTTGATTTATTAAATTTAGAAAATAGAATAATCCAAAAATATCAATTTATACGAATTAGTTAGCGGGAATTTTTAATTAAATAAGAAAATATTTAATATGCGAAATTTGTTAAATTTTAATTGACTGCAAAAATCTCATTGGTCTGTTCTGAATTAAAATATA
>QZGG01002295.1:0-40902 GCA_006409495.1 Sedum album
GGGCGCAGGGAAGGGCGGGAGGAGAGGGAGGAGAGCGAGAAGCAAAAAAGGGGGGGAGGGGCCAGAAGAAAGGAAACAAAAGAGGGGGAGAGCGAGGACAGGGAGGGGAGGAGGGCGACCCAAGGCGAGAGGCAGAGGCGCAGAAGAGAGCGAGAGGAGCAGCAGGAGCGGGCCCGGAAGAAAACCAGGGGGGCGGAGACCGGCGGCGCGGGGCCGGCGGCCAGAACCGGAGCGCGGAGAAGGAAGAGAGAGGAGGGCCCGAGGGAGAAGGGGGCAGAAAGCCAGAAGAGAGGCCGACCACAACGACCGAAGGGAGGAGCGGCAGGCAGAAGGCGACGAGAGGACCGAGGAGAAAAGAGGGGAAAAGCAGCACAAACCGCCCGGGGAGGGGCGAGGGCAAGGGCGGGAGGAGGAGAGGACGAGGGGGCACGGGCCAGAGAGAGAAAGAGAAACAGAGAGACGAGAAAGAACAGCGCGGAGGGCAAGGACACCAAAGGGAGAGGAAAGGAAGGGAAGGGGAGAGAGAGGGAAGAGAAGGAAAGAGAGCCACGGGGAGAGGCCCGAGGAAAGGAGGCAGGGAACGGAGCCACGACGAAGAAGGGCCGGAAGGGACGAAGGAAGCGGCGAGCGCGGAGGGGGCAGGGAGGGAGAACGGGAAGGGAACGCGAGGAGAGGGAAGCGCGCGGGGGGCCGCAGGAGCGCAGGGGAGAGCGGGCGGCGGGGAACCGAGGGGGCGGAGGGGCGAAGCCGACGGGAGGAGAGGGGAGGCAGGCGGAAGGAAAGAAGGCAGGAGGAGCGGAAAGGGCGCGCGGGGACCGGGAAGAGGAGGGAACCCGGGCCCGGGCGGGGGGCGAGGGCAGGCGAGCGCAGCACAGGAGGGGCGGCGAGAGGGGAGAAGCACCGGCAAGACCGGGGGGAGGGCCGGGAGAAGCCGGGGAAGAAGGGGCAGAGGGACGAGGACGAGCAGGGCAGCAAAGGGGCAGGCAGCGAGGCCCGAGAGGCCACAGGGACCGCGAGCAAACCGAGGAAGGACGAGGAACACAGCGACGAAGACGGGGACGGGCGCGGCGAGGCGGCCCAAAAGCCGGACGGAGGAAGAGGGACGGGGCGGAAACAAAAAAAGAGACGGAGGGGGGGCGGGGGGAGACGAGAAGGAAGGCGGGACGCAGGGACGAGAAAGAAAGGGAAGGCCAGGCCAGGGCGACAAAAGACCCACACCCAAGGGCCAGAGCGGGGGAGCCGCGAGACGGAGCAGGAGGGGCCCCCCCAGAGGGAAAGGGCCGGCCCGGGGGGCCGGGGGGGCGAGGAGGGAGGCGAACCCCCGACACCGGGGGCGGAGCCACGGGCGCGAAGCCGCGGAGCGACAGGCCCCACCCCGGCGCCACGAGAGCGGGGCCCGGGAGCACCAAAAAGGGAACCGGGGCGGGCCCCAGCCAGGGCCCGGGGGAAGAAGAGGGGAAGGCGCGGGGCGCGCGAGAAGAAGGGGGCGGGCCGGGGGGGAAGGGGAGAGAAGGGAGGGCAGAAGCGGGGGGGGAAGAAGACAGGGCAGGGGGGAAGAGGAAAAAGGAAGAAGAAGGAGAGGGGGAAGCGGGGAGCAGGCGGGCGGCGAGCGAGGGGCCGCAGGACCGCCCCGACAGGAGCGGCACCGCAGGAGAGGGGAACCACCAAGGGCGGAGGAGGGGGGGGGGCCGCGACGCCGAGGACACCAGAAGAGCGAACCAGGAGCGAAGAAAGGCAGAAGAGAAAAGCAGAGGCGAGGGGCGAGGGAGGGGGAGGCCCCAAGGCGGGACGGGAGGGGACACCAAAGGCCGCGGCCCGGCCAGCCGAGAGAGGGAGGGCAGAACGGGGGGGGGGCAGGGGAGCAAAGAGGGGAACAAGGAAAAGAGAGGGCGAGGGCCGGAGCGAAGGGAGCGGGGCAGGGAGGAACAAGGGGCAAGGCGACCGGGCGGGGAGGAGGCCGCAGCGGCAGACAGCACGGCACGGCCACGGGACACCGAGCGGAAGGAGAAACGGCGCGGCGCGCCGGGACCGGCGCGGGAAGGCGCAAAACGGCGGGCGCCCCAGCCCCGCAGGGGCAGGGAACCCGGCGCGGGCGCGGCGGGGCGACCGGAGGCGCGGGGGAAGGCGGAAGAGGAGAGCACGCAGCGGGGGGGGGCGGACGACGGAGAGGCGGGCAGCAGGGAGCCGCGCCGCACGGGGCGACCCAGCGGGGACCGGGGGCACGAGAACGGGGACACCAGAGGGGCGGCCGGCCCGGGCCGCGCGGACGAGGGAAAGGGCCGCGCAAGGCGCGAACGCCCACACCGGAGAGGGACCGAACGGGCGCACGACGGGCGGAACCCAGCGCACGGACCGCGGGAAGGGGCGAACAGCCCAACCCGGGGAACAGACGACAGCCCCAGGGGGCGAAGAGCCGACAGCGAGGGGCCAAACCGGCCCGGCGAGGGGAGCGCGGGGGAAGAGCAGCCGGGGAGCCCGAGAGGAACGGGGAGCCGGGGAGCGACGGCCCGGCCACGCGGCACCGGCGGAGCACGAAGGCCGACGGGCGGCCCGGCGCGACGGGGGGGCGGGCAGGCAAGCGCCCGGCGGCCGGGGCACGCGAGGGCCAAGCGCCGGCCGGCCCGAGGAAACCGGGGCACGCCGCCGGGACCGGGGGGAGGCCGACGCCCCAGAGAAACGGGCGACCGGAGACGGGCCCGGGGCCCGGAGGGCCGGACACAAGGGGAGAAGGCGAGCGCGGCCAGAGGGGGAGCGCACGGACGGCGCGGGCCCCCCGGAAGGAGGCCGGCGGCGCCGGCCACCGAAGCGGCGCAGGAAAAGCCCAAAGCCAAGCCCAGGGAACAGGAGAAGCGGCAGAGGGGCGGGCGGGCCAGGGGCAGGGAGGCCGCAGCGGCACAGACAGGGCGAGGGCACCGAGCCGCGCGCCGAGACAGGGCCCAGAGCGGGACGCCGGGCGGGCGGGGCGGAACGGACCCGACAAGGAAGGGCGCGACCGGAGGACCGGGAGAGGGACGGCCGCCGGGCACCGGGGCGGCGGGCGCCGGCGCCCCGGGCAGCAGGGCACCAACGGCCGGGACCGGCCGGCACGGGGCAGGCGGCAGCCCCCAGACAGGGGCGGACGACGGGGCGGAGACCGGGGGGGGGAAACAGGCGCCCGGGCCGGGGCACGGCGACCCCCGGGGGAGGGGCACCCCGGCGCCCGAAGGGACGGGGCGAGGGGGCCGAGGGCCGGAGAGAGAGGGGCGCGCGCCCCGAGGGAGGCGCGACCGACCCACCGGGGGCGGGGCGGGGACAGGGACCCGGGGGGGAAGGGCGGGCGAGCGGGGCCGGGGAGGAGGCAGCGGGGACGGCAGCGCCGGAGCGCCGGGGACGCGAACAGGGGCGCGAGGGAGGGGCGCGACCCCGGCGGACCCGGACAAAGCAGGGGCACCGGGCGGCCGGGAACCGAGAACCAGCGGGCGGCGAACCGAGCCGCCGCCGGCCCGCGGGACCAACAAGGGGGAGGACAGGAAGAGGCACCGGGGGCCAGCGACGACGCCGGGCGGCCGGAGCGGAGGCCCGGACGCACCCGCCGGGGACGAACCGGGCGGAGGAACCCGGAGGGGGCGGGGCAGGGGAGGCGCACCAAGGGGGGCGGGACGCAAGCCGACAGGCGCGCGGCCGCGGCGGCCACCCCCGCGCGCGCGAGGGCGGCCCGCGAAGGCGGAACGCGCCCCGACCGAGGCAGGGGACAGCCCACAGCGGCGGCAGAGCGCGGAGCCCCGGGCAGCGGCGGCGCAGGAGCGCGCGAGCAGGGAGCGAGGACGCACGCGGGCAAGGGGGGCGGCGGCGAGGCAAACCGCCGGGCGGGCGCGGCACCCCGACCGCCGGGAGCACGGAGCGGGCAGGAGGGGCCGGAGCGGGGGAGCCGGGCGGGGCCCGCGCGACGAGGAAGCGGAGCCCCCAGCGGCGCACGGGCCGACCGGGACCCCGGGGGAGGGCAGAGCGAGGAGGCAGGGGGCCGCGAGGGGGACCGCGCGCGCGGCCCGCACCGAAACAGGGCGGGACCCCGAGAGGGCCAGGCAACGGCGGCGCCGCAACGCAGGGCGGGGAGAACCAGCGAGCGCGGGGGCGAGGGGCAGGGCACCCCGAACCACAACGCAGCCGCGGAGGGGGCAACAGCAGGCGGGGCGGACCGCCACGGAGGGGCACCCAAGCGGCAGCCGGGGCAGGGAGAGAGCACCCAGGGGCGGGGCCAGAAGCAGGGACAAGGGCCCGAGGAAGACGCGCGGGCGCGACGGCGCCGGGGGGGCCCGGAACCAAGCCACGGCCGAGGAGGCGCCGGCGCAGGCGGCAACAGGCACGCGGGCAGAGCCAGGGCGCCGCCCACGGGGGAGCGGACGGGGGCAGGGGCGAGGGCACGCCCCGAGGGGGGGCGGGGCACCCGGCCCGCACGGGACGACGGCGCGAGCGGGCACCCAGGAGGAGGGAGCCGGGCAAGGGGGCCGGGCGGAGGCACACGGGAGGCCACGGGCCCCAGGCGACGCGGGGCAGAGCGGAAGCGAGGGAGGCGGGCGGGGACGGGACGCGCGCCAGCGAGGGGGCAGCACGCCACCGCGGCGCCGAGCAGCACGACGCGGGAGGGCGCGCCCACAACCCCGGGGGCACGGGGGAGGCGGCGCCCAGGGCGCGCGCCGCGACGACGGGAAGCGCGGGGCGGGCGGGGCCGCGGGCGACGAAGAGGGGCAGGGCGCCAGGGGGCGCGGGCCGGCCCAGGGAGGCAGCAGCAGGGCGAAAGGGGAACCGAGGCGGGAAGCGCCGGAGCAAGGCGGAGGGGCAACGCCCCGAAGCAGGGCGGCGCGGACGACGCCCGGCCGCGGCGCGGGGGCCGAGGGAGCCACCGGAAGCCGGGCCGCGGGGGAACCGCGCCCGGAACGGGAAGGGGAGGCCAGCCGAAGGGGCGGCGAAAGGGAAGGAGCGGAGCAACGGCCAGGAAGGAGCAAGCAGAGAGCGAACGGCCGACGCGGCAAAAGGGGGGCGAGCAGAGAGCGGGGGAGCGGCGAAGGGCACGAGGGGAGAGAAGCGGACGCGAACCGCGGACAGCCGCCACAGGGGAAACCACCGCCGCGCGGGCCCCCCGACGGAGGCGACCAGAGAGGCCAACGAGAGACAAGAACGCCCCCCCGAACACAGCGGACAACGGGCAGCGGACGGGGCGCGCCAAAGAGCAACGCGGCGCAAAAGGGGCGGAGGGGAAGCCCAGGCGAACGAAGGAGGCGGGGGGGCCGGAGGAGCCCCAGCGACAGGAGAACCCGGAACGGAGAGCGGGCCCCCCCGGGGCGGCCCGACGCGGGGGCGGAAGAAGGCGGGGGGGAAGAAGGAGGGAGCGCCCCGGCGCCGACCGCGAGGGGGAAGAAGGAGGGAGGGCCCGGCGCCGACCCGGACGGCCCAACCGGAGAGCGGACAGCGAAGGCGGGCCACGAGGGAACAGGGGGCGAGGGGCGGGCCGCGACCCCGGGAGGCCGAAGGCCGCCGGGGGGGAGCGCGGAGGGCCGACGGGGGGAGACGAGGGGGCGGGCCAGGGAGGGGCCGGCCGGGGGCCGCAGGGCGCGCAAAGGGGGAAGGGAGAGAGGGCAGCAAGGGGGCGCAAGGGCCAACGGGAGCCGCGGCCCCAGGGAGCCCAGAGGAGGGAACCCGAGGAGAGCCGCCGACGCCAACGACCGGCCAGGGACGAGCCAGACGAGAGCGGACCAACGGCCCAGCCGACCGCCGCGACGGGCGGGACAGCCCAGCGGGGGCGCAGGAGAGGCGGGCAGGGGCAGGGGCGGGCCGCGGCCCCAGGACGGAGAAAAAGGGAGCCACCGGGGCAGGGACAAGAGACGAGCAGGACCGGCGGGACAAGGAGACAGCCAACCCGGAAGCGCAACGACCCAAGGGCAAGAGCGGAGCGCGACCAACGGAGCGAGAGCCCCCCGAGCCAAGGGGAGCAGACAGGAAGGAGGCAGAGGCGGCGGCCAGAGGAGGCGGGGCCCGGGCGCAGCGGGGCCAGCCGGGACGGGAACCAGAGACCGCGCCCGGGAAGGAAAGCAGCGCACCGACGGGCCAACCAAGGGGGAGAGAAGCAAGAGAGGCCGGGGCGGGAGCGAGGCAGCCGGCCCGAACGCAGCAGACAACGCGCCGGGGGACGGCGCGCGCCAAGGGGGGGGGCCCCCCGGCGGCCGGCCCAGGGCAAGGGGGAAAGAACGCCGAGGAGAAGAAAAAAGAAGGCGGGAAGAGACCCGCCGGGGCCGACCCGAGACACGCGAAGAGCCGGGGGCAAACCGGCGCCCAGGGGGAGGCAAGAGAGAGAGAAAGAGACACAGCCCAGGGCACGGAGCGGGGCGGGCGGAGGGACGGAGGGGGCGAAGACCAAGAAGGGAGGGAGGGAGACCAAGCAGGCGGCGGACGGCGAGAGCCAAGCGCCGGGGCCCGGCGGAAAGGAAAAAGAAGGGCACGGGCGGCCGGGCGGGAGGGGAGGAGGAGGACAGGCCGAGGGAGGGCAGCGGGCGCCAGACCGCCGGGAAAAGCAGGAAAAAAAAAAGGCGCGAAGGGGACGAGCCCGCCGGCACCCCAGAAGGAAAGGGGGAGCGCGGAGGGCGGGGCGGGGAAGAGGCGGGGGAGGGGCGCCAGGGGCGGGGCCCAGGGAGGCCAAACCGAAAGCGGGGCGCGAGAGAGAGCGGGCCAGACACGGAGAAGGGCGGGAGGGAGGCGCGAGAAGAGAGGAGCCGGGGGGGCCCCCCGGACCGCCCGGAGCCCACGAGGGAAGAGAAAGGGGAGCGACAGGGGAGCGCACCGGAAGCGCCACAGCGAGCCGCCGGAGGAGAAGGGGGGGGCAAACCCCGGGGCGAACAGGAGGAGGACGCCAGGCGAAGGGGCCGGGGAGGAGCCACAGCGCAGGGGCAGGCGCGGAGGAGCACAGGGAACGAGCCAGGGGCGGAGAGCCCGCACAGCCCAGGCACAACGACGCAAGGAGCAGGGGCGCGCGCGACCAACGGAGCGAAGAGCCCGGCGGGCGGGCCGCCCACGGGCCCAAGCGCGCCAAAAGCGAGAGAAACCCCAGCCCGCGCGGGCCGGGGAGCCCCCAGGGCGCCACACAGGGGGAACAGCGGGACGGAAAAAAGGGGAGCCGAGCAACGGGGGCCGACCGAGGAGAAGAAGCGCGGGAGCGGGGGCGGACGGCACCGGCGAGAAACGAAAGAAGACGGCCAGCGCCAAGGGGAACGCAGACGGAGCGCGCGGCGGGGGGGGGGAAGCGGGAGCAAACCAAAAGACCCAACAAGCACGAGCGGGCCCGGAAAAGGAGGGGAGCCAGCCGCACCGGCCAGGACGGCGACCGGGGACGACGGCACGCCAGGCACGAGCCCGGCCGGCGGCAGCCCCCGCCGGGCGGGGAAGGGAACGACGGCGGGCAGGGCCAGCGCCCAGAGGGGGACGGGCGGGGGGACAAGGCCCGGGAACGAAGGCACCGCCGGAGGGCGGACCGGCGAGGACGAGCGAGGCCGGCGGCAGGCAGGCGAGGGGCAGCCGGCAAGCCGAACGGAGGACGGGGGGGGGGGAGCGCACCCGCGCGGGAGCGCGACCCGGGGGCCCGGCCAGGGGAGCACGGGGGGCGCCCAGGGCAGAAGGGGCAGGAGGACGGGACGGCAGCCGCACCGGCCGCCGGCGGAGCACCGGCAGGCGGGGCAGGGGGCCAAACGCAAGGGGGGCAACGAAACACGAGGGGGGCGCGCGGGGCGGGACGGAACCCAACACCGGACGGCACGAGCGGACGACAGCCAGGCACCACCGGGGGCCGCGGGCCCGAAGGCACCCCGCGCGGGCAAGAGGAGGCGCGGCAGGGCAAGCCCGGGGAAGGGGCGGCGCGGGGCAGCGAAGGAAACCACAGGCGCCACCGCGGGGGCGGGCCCCCGGCAAGGCCGGGGAGGGGCAGGCGGGCGAACGGACGCCCCAGGCGGGAGACGGAACGCGGGAGCGACAGCACGGCACGGGGCGAGACGCACAGCGCCGAGGAGCCAGCGGGGACAGCGAGGACGACGGGGGAGCGAAGCCCAGGCGCGCCCCGAGCGGGCGGCGCGCAGGGGCAGGGGCGGCCCAGCAGAGGGCGGGCGCCGGGGGGGCGGGCCGAGCGCGACGCAGGGCACCGCGCCACCGGAAAGGCCCGCGGCCCCGACCGGACGCCAGCGGGGAGGGGCCACCGCCGGGCCAGGGGGAGCCCGGGAGGGGACGGCGGACGGAAAAAGCCACCGACAGACGCGGGACGCCCAAGCAGGCCGGAGAACGCGGGCAGCCGCGGGAGGACCGCGGCGGCGGGCACAGAGGGAGCCGAGGCGGAGGCCCCAGAGACCGGCAGGGCGGCGGCGCCGGGAAAAGAAGGGCAGGACCCGGGGGCCGGCGACCGCCACGCGGCAGGGCGCCGGCAGGCGGGCGCCCAGGGCGGAAAAGGCCCCACGGCGGCCGCCCGGAGGAGGCGGGGCCGGGGCGCAGGCCCAGGGGGCGGAGCAGCCGCGCGGACCAGCGACGGAGCAGCGCCGGGGGAAGCGAGGGCCCCACCAACGAGCGAAGCAGACGCGAGCCCCGCCGCGGGCGGAGGCCGCCGGGGGCGCCGCAGCCGACGGGGAGGAGCAGCCGGGGCCAGGGGGGGCCCCGCCCAAGGGCAGGGGCGGACGCGGGACGCACCCGGCCGCCACGGGAAACACCACGGCCCGGCCGACGGGCAGGGGGAAGCAGGCCGCCAGCGGGCAGCCGGAGCCAGGAGCGAACGCGCCAGGAGAGGCAGAGGGGCAGGACGGAGAGCGGCCGGGGGCGGAGACAAAGCAGAGGCGGAAGGGGCGGGCAGGCCAAGGCAGAACGGGAGCCAGGCGCGGCAGAGGCGCCGGGAGGGCGCGCCCAGAAAGAGAGCCAGCCCGACCCCCGCACGGCAAGCCCACGAGCCGCGGAGCCAAGCGCAGGCGAGCACGGCGGGGGGGCAAGGAAAAAGGGAAAAACGGCCAGGGGGGGAGGAGAAGCAGGCGCGAACGGAGGACGGCCACCACGGCAAGGGGACACGCGACCGCGGAGGGAGAGCCCGGCCCGGCCCCCAGCGAGAAAGAGAACGGACGAAGCCGAAGGCAAAGGGGCGAGAAACGCAACGCCACGAGGCGGAAGGGGGGCCACGGCCCGGGGAGACCCCGAAAAGGGGACAAAGGCCGGGGCGGAGGAACACCGACAAGAGGCGGCACGACAAAAAGGAGAAGGGGAACCCCAGGAACGACGGCCGGGAGGAAGGGCAGAGGAAGAGAAAGACAGGGCGGACCGAGACAGAAGGGGGAACGGGCGAGCCGCGGCCCGAGCAGGGAAAGGGGACCGCCAGGGAAAGGAGGAGGCAGGCGGAGCGACAGGAGAGGCCAACGACAGGGCAGGGCCAGAAGCCAGAGGAGAGAGGGGAAAGAGGGGGACCGCCGGGCGGCGCGCAGGCGAGAAGCCGCGGACCGCGGAGCCCCCCGGCGCCGCGGGCCACAGAGAAAAAAGGGAGGACGGGGGCCAACAGGGCAGCACGGAAGAAAGGACGCACGGAGCCGGGAGCACGAACGAAGACGAAGCGAAGAAGACGAAGAGAAGAGAAAAAGAACGGGCGGGCCGGGAGACGGGCCCCGGGGCCGGGGCGACCGCGGGCGGGACGCAAGCGAGCGGAGCAGAGCCCGGCAACACAACAGAAGGCAGCGAAAGGAGCGCGGAGACCCACCAAAGCACGAAAGCCAGGAGCGGGCAGAAAAGGGAGGCCGAGGCGAAGAGGGCAGAACCGCAGGGAGAAGCGCACAGGAACCCGGCAAGGGGGAGACAAGGCAGGAGGGGCGGAGCGGGAAGGGAGGGGAAGGGAAGAAGAGCGAGGCAGGCAGACAGAAGAAAAGGGGCGCGAGGGAGGCAACCGCGGGACCGAGGGGAGAGAGGAAGAGGAAAAAACCGAAGAGGGCACAGAGGACGGGGGAGCGAAAAAGAAAGCGGAGGGAGGGCGGACCCGCCGCGCAAGGAGAAAAGGGGGCAGAGGGGACAGGAGCAAACCGAGGGGACGGAAGGAAGGAGGGAAGGGAAGAAAAAAGAAAAGAGAAAGAGAGGGAAACAGAAAAGAAGAAAGAAGGAAAGAAAAAGGAAGGAGAAGAACCCAGAGGCCAAAGAAAAAAAGGGAAACGGGAAAAGGAGCGGGCGGAGGCGCGAACGAGGAAAAGGAGCCAAGGACGGCGAAAGAAGGGAACGAGGAGCCGGAGGAGGGGAAAAGCGCAGGAGGGGGCGGGAGAGGGGCAGGAAGGGGGACGGAGCGGGCAACGGGGCCACGAGCACCCCCAAAAAACCAAACGCGGCCGGACGGAAAGGGGCCAGAGGACGAGGAACCGCGGGAGGGGAAAGCACGGCGGAGAGACCGGGGAGGGGCCAGAAGGCACAAGAACAGGCGGGAGGCGGAGGAAGAGGGGGAAGGGGGAAGGAGGGACCCGGGGGAGAGAGCACAGGGGCGAGGAACCCGAGAGGCGGGCGGAGGAAAAGAGCGGCAACAAGGGCGGGCGAGGGCGGGGAGAGGCGGAGCCAAGACGGGGAGCAGGGGCGGAGGGGCCAGGGGAGGAGGGGGGGAAGCGCGAGAAACAGGGAAAGGGGAGGGCGAACCCAAGAACGAAAGGGGGGAAGGGGACGGGAGCAGGCGACCAGGAGACAAAAGAGCGGGGGGCGAAAGAGAGGGGAGGCGGAACGAGGAGAGGGCCAAGGGCCAAGAGGGAAAGAAGGGCAGAGGGGGCCCGGACGGGGGCCGGGGCAACAAAGAAGGCGAAAGGCCGCGACGGGGGAGAACAGGGCCGAGGCAAAGAGCAAGGAGGCGAAGCACGGCGGGGACACGAGGGCGGAAACCCAAGGACGCAAGCGGAGGGAGAGGGAAAAGACAGGAGGGCCAAGCCGAGCAGGAAAAGGAGGGAAAGGGAGACGCAAGGGAAAGGGAGGAAACAGAAGGCCAGACGCGAGCGCAGAGAGACAGAGAGAAGGCGGGGGAAAGCCGGAGGCGAGGAAAGGCGGAGGGACGGGGGGGAGGGAGAGCGGGCAGAGCGGGCGAGAGCCACCCGACAAGAGGGGGGCAAAAAGCCAAAAGAAAGGAGGGGAGCCCGGAGAAAAAGAAAACAGAGGCGGGAACCCCGGGCACGCGCAGGGCACGGCGAGGGACGGCAGAAGAAAAAACGGGAAAAGCCGAGCCAAGGGAGCGGAAGCGAGGAGGGAACAGGGGGGGAACCGGAGGCGGAAACACGGAAAAAAAGCCGGGGCGGAGCAAAGGAGCGAGCGAGCCAGGAAAAAGAGGCAACAAAAGACAGAAACAAAGCCACGAGCGGGGGGACGGCAAGCAAGACGGGGAGGAACGCCCGAGAGAGCAGGAAAAGCAAGACGGGGAGGCGGAGCGACGCAGCAAGGGCCCAGGGAAAGAGGAGCCACACAAGGAAAAGCACGGGCCAGGCGGGGGAGGAGGGGCAGCCCGAAAACGGCCGGGGCGAAAGAGGGCGGGCAAAGGAAGGGCCGAAGGAGGGGAGGCGGCCAAAGGGAGGGGCGAGGCCAGACGCAAAAAAGAGGAGACGCAGAGAAGGGCAGAGGCAAAGAGAGCGGGGGCACAGGGGCGGGAAGCCAGGAACAGAGAACAGAAGCGAGAGAGACACAGAGAGCCACGGAGCCAGACAGCGCGAGCGGAAAAGAAGCAAGAGAAAAAGAAAGAAGCGGAAGGGAGCAAGAGAGGGCGCGAAACAAAGGAAAAGGAAACGAAAGAGGAAACAGAAAGCAGGGAGCAACGAAGCCCGGGGGGAACGGGCGGAAGAAGAAGAAAGAGGAAGCGCAGGGAAAGACCAGGGAAGAAGGGGAAGCCGAGGCAGGGGGAGGCCGGAAAGAGGCCAGGCCGAAAAGAGAAAGAGGGCGAGGGGGGGAGAGGGGGGCAGGGACGAAGGCAGGAGCGGGCAGGGACAGAAGGAAAACGGCAGGCGCGAGGCGACGAGAAGGGGAGGAAAGCCGGGCAGGGGCGGCGCGGCGAGGGAAGGGGGAGGGGCCCAGAAGGGAGCCGAAGGGGGGGCCGAAGGCGGCGGCGGAGGAGCGAGGCAACCGCGGAGCAAAAAGAGAGACCGGGGGAGAGGGCAGCGCGGCAACAAGGGGAGGAAGGAGCAGAGCGGCCCGAGGGGGCCGGGAGAGAAGAACCGAGGAGGAGGGGGGCGGGAAAGGGCCAAACGAACAAGGGCAACGAAAGCGGGCAAGGGCGGAGGGGACGAGGGGCAACGCGAGGGAGGCCGCGAGCCGGAGAGGACAGGGAAGGGACAGAAAGGGCGAGAACAGAGGGCGGGGAGGCGGAGGAACAGCGACGCGAGGAGGAAGGGGGGAGGCGGGGCGAAGGAGGGAAGAACGAGCGGGGGAGCGCGAGAAGGGGGCAGGGGAGGCGCGGACCGAGGAGCGGGAGAGACCAAGAAAGAGGGACGGGCGAAGGAGGCGACGACGAAAGAGGGACGCAGGGGGGGGCAAGCGCGGCGAGGCGGGGGCAGGGGGGCGCGGGCGAGAGGGGGCAGCCGGGGGAGAGAGCGAGCGGCAAGAAAGAGGGAAGGGGCGGAGCAAGACACAAAGGGAGAACGCCCCAGGAAGGGCAAGGGCACGGAGAGGCAGCACGGGAGGAAGGGGGGGCAAGCGGGCCCCAGCCCCGGCGCAGCAAGGGACGCCGGACGGAGACGAAGGAGGGCGGGGCGGGCGAGAAACGCCGACCGCGCGAGCGAGCGCGGAGAGGGGGGAGGGGCAAAACGCCAGGGACAGGCAGAAAAGAAAGGCGAGCCCCACGCGGACCAAGACAGAACCGGGACGGGGGCAAAGAACAAGGAAGGGGAAGCAGGGGCAGGAACAAGGAAGCGCGGGAGGAGAAAGAGAGCCAGGGGGCAAGGGCGGGAGGAAGGGGAGGGCCGACAAAGGAGCGGACGAAGGACGGAGAGAAGACGGAAAGGCGGGAGGCAGAGGCGACAGAGGGGGGGCGCAGCCGGCAGAGACGAAAAGGGGAAGAGGCGCAGCCGGCGACAAAAGGAGCACCCGACGAGGAGCAGCGCAGGGCGAGGGAGAACGAAGCAAAGCAGAGGGGGCGAGGGCGCAAGCGGGCGGACGGCGCCGACGGAACCAAGGGCGAAAAGAGGGAAAAAAGCAGGCAGGCACAACCACGGAGGAAGGAGGCCGCGAAAAGGGAAGGAGGACGAAGCCGGGGAGAAAGCAAAGGGAGGGGGGCGGAGACAGACGCGAGGAAGGGAAGCAAAGAAGAAAGAAGAGGAGGGCGGCGGGCGGGGAGCACGGAGGAGCCGGGCGAGAGGAAAGGCGCAGGCACGGGGGGAAGGAGAGAAAGAAGGGAGGAAGCCGCGGGGCGACGCGGACGCGCCCACGCCCGGCGGGGCGGGGCGGGCGGGGACGGCAAAAGGAGCGGCGGCAGCGGCAGCCACGCGAAGGGGGGAGAGGCCGGGGGAGGGCGCAGCAAACGAAGGGCAGCGGCGGCGGGAAAGCCGAGCGAGGCGGAGCAGGAGAGGGGGGAAGCGCAGGGCGAGGACGCAAACAAGCAGGAAACGGAGGCGGGCAGAGGCAGCCAGAGGGCAAAGGGGAGAGAGAAGGGGGAAGAAGGGGGGAGACGCAAAGGGGGAGAGGCAAGCAGGAGAACGGAGAGGCGGGGCGAGAGCGCCAGGAAGCGAGGAACGGGGCGGGCAGGGGAGGAGGGGGGCGACGGACCGGAACGGAGAACAGGCGAGAGGAGGCAGGAGGAGACACGAAAGAGCCGGGGGGCGCGCGCGGGAGCCCGAGGGCGCGGAGCCCGAGGAGGGCGGCCGCCACGAGCAGGGGGGGCGGAAAACGCCAGGGAGGCGGGGGGGAGGGCAGGCAGGCCGAGAGGGCGGGGGGGCAAGAGGACGCCGGACGAGCGGGGGGCGAGCGACGAGGAGCGAAAAAGAAGCAAGGAGGAAGGACGGGACGAAACCAAGAAAGAACCCCGCAGGGGCGAAAGGAGAGAAGAGCGCCGGGAAGAGCAAACAAGGCCAGCGAAGGGAGGAGGAGGGGAGGGGGAGAGCAGCGACGAGACCAGGAAGAGCAAGGAACCCGAGGAGGGCAAGGGCGCAGGAGACCCGGGGGAGCGGCGAGGAGCGAGGGCGGAGGGCAAGAGCCCGCGGACGAACGGGAAGCAAAGAAGGAGGAGAGCGAGGCCGCCCAAAAGGGGAAGAGGCCAGGGGAGGAACGGAGAAGCGAGAAGCGGAGGAGCGAGGCAAGGCCAGGAGGAGAAGGGCAGGCCAGACCGGACCAGACCGGAGAGAGGGGAGAGACAGGCGCAGGAGGAGCAAGGGGCAGGCGAGCGGAGCGAAAGAGAGACGAGGGGGACAGAGGGAGCCCGACGGCGGGACAGGCCAGGGAGGAGGAGGAAGAGGCGGAAGCGGGCCGGCGGGGACAGAGCGCGCGGGAGGGGGACCCGAGGCACCGCGGGGGGGCGAGGGAAGCGAGAAAGAGGGGGAGGGGCCGCCGGGGGAGAAGAGAGAAGGCAGCCGCCGGAGAAGGCAAAGCGAAGCAAGGGGGGGCCGACGCGGACCGAGAGGACAGGACCGAGCAAGAGAAAGACGCCACCGGGGGCAGAGAGGCCAGACAGCACACGAGAGAGAGAGCAGAGGCAGGGAAGACGAGGCACGGGCAAGAGGCCGGGGGGGGAAAGGGGAGACACGCGAGACGCAAAAGCGCGGGCGAAAGAGCGGGGAGGGGCGAGGCCGCGGCAAGGCAGAAGAGGGAGAAGGCGCAGGGAAGGAGCAAGGCCAGAAGAGAGCGCGGAGCGAAGCGGGAGGGAGAGACCGAGGCCGAGCCGAGAGCGGGGAAGGGGAAGAAGGCCGCGAGGGGAGCACGAAAGCGGGGGAGCGGCGCGAGCGAAGGAAGAGGGAGGCCGCGGGGAAAGCGGCCGCCGCCGCGGAGAGGCGGCAACAGGAAGCACACAAGGGGAGAGGGAGACAAGAGAAACCGCGGGGAAAAGGACCGCCCGGAACCCAGCAGAGAAAGGAAAGGACAGAGGCCGGGGGAGGGAGGGGCGACGGGCCCAGGCAGGGACGGGGGCACGGGACGGGCCCAAAAGGGGGACGCGGGGGGCGGGGGAAGGCAAGGCGAGACGCCGGGGGGCAGGCCAGCCGGCCGGCGGCGGGCAGGGCCGAGGCGGACAGGACGGCGGGGGCGGGAAGAGCGGAAGAGGGCAAACCGCCCCGGGGAGAGCGGGGCGGCGGAACAAAACAAGGCGAAGGGGGGGCGGGCAACGGGAAGGGGGAGGAGCCAGCGCGGGGAGCGGCCAAGGGAGAAGAGCCAGCGACCGGGAGCGGCGGCGCAGGGCGAGCGAGGGGAGGGAGGGAGGCAGGGAAACCAACGAGGGGGAGGGGAGCAGAGAGCAGGGCAGCAGACAGGCGGAGGGGGAGGGGCCAAGGGAGGGACAGCGGGCAGGAAGGAAAGGGGGGGAGGGAGGGAGGAAGAGGCGCGGGGGGGCGCGGGGCAAGAAGGCGGGGGAGGCAGGGCAGACCAGCCAGACAGAGGGGGGGAGCCAAGAGGGAAAGGCGGCCAGGGGGCAGCAGGAGCAGAGGGGGCCAGGGAGCGAAGGGCCAAAAGGGGGAAGAAACAAACAGGGCCACGCCCGGGAGGGCAGGGCCAGAGAGCCGGCCGGCGAAGGAAGGGGAAACCGGGCGCCGGGACAGGAAGCCAAGGGGCAGGGCAGCCGGGAAAAGCCAGCGGGGCGCAACAAGGCGGGGGCAGGGGAGCCAAGAGCCGGCCGGGAGAGAGGAACAGAGGGGAGAAAGACGGAGAACGCGCGGAGAGAGGAGGAGACCGGAAAGAGCCAGGAGAGAAGGAACGAGGGGGCGAAGACAGCGCGGGGGAGGAAGCAACAAGGCGAAGGGCGGGGCGGGCGGAGGCGGGAGAAACCAGCGGGGAGAGAGAGGGGAGGAGGAGCCGGGGGGGAAGGAAGAAGCCCGGGGGACAGCGCGGCAGCGGCAAAGAAGGCGCGAGGGGAAAACACAGAGACAGGGGGCGGAGCGGGGAAGAGGAAAAAGAGGGGAGCGGCAGGGGCCCAAAGGAAGGGGCGGAGGCGAAAAAAGCCGGGGGCGGGGAAGAGCGAGCGCGGGGCGGGGACGGCAGGGGGCCACGCGGCAAGAACGCCGAAGCAGGCGCGGGAAGCGCAGGCGCGGCAGCAGAAAGGACCCGCGGGCCCCGAAAGGACCGGGCCCAAGAGGGAAAGCCCAAGGCAGGGGGCCGGGCGAGACAAGAAAAGAGAAAGCCCCAAGGGCGCCAGAGGCGAGGAGCCCAAACGAGGGAGGGAAGAAAGCCGCGGCGAGCGGGGGCGGGGCGAGGGCGCCGGCGACGGCCCCGGCGGCAAACGCCGGGCGGAGGGGCAGAGAGAAAGCGAGGAGCAACGAGAGAACAAGAGCCAGGGGGCAGCAGAGCGAAAGGAGGCCGGGGGGCGGGCCGAAGAAGCAAGGGGACGCGAGCGGGAGCAAACGGACGGCAAGCCGGGGCGGGCCGGGAGGAGCCCCCCAGAGCACCGGCGACGGCGAAGAGGCCAGGAACGAGAGCAGAAGCAGGCGCAAGGAGGCCAGAAGAAGGGAGCCCAGGGGGGCAGCGGGGCCGGGGAGAGACCAAAGGGCGGGGGCGACCGAGCCGGCAGAACAACGCAAAAGAGAAAGAAGGAGCGGGAAGGGCGGCAGGCGCGGGCCAAGGGCGAAGGACCAGGGGGACAAAGAAGAAGCCCGGGCGGGACAGGAGGCGGCGGGCAGAGAGAGAGAGAGAGGAGCGAGGGGCAAGGACGGAGAAGGACAGGGGGGCAACAGCCCGGCCGAGCGGAGAGAAAAGGAGCGCAGGAGCCGGAACCGAGCGGACCGGGGAGCGCAAAGCCCAAGGGGGGCGAGGAAGAGCGGAGCGAAGGGGAGGAGGGCGAGAAGGGAGGGCGGCGGGGGAAGACGAAGCGCGAAGGCCGCAGGCGGAAGGGCGACAAGAGCGCGGGCAGGGGAACCCAGGGGGAGGGACCCGAAGGCAGGAGGAGGGAACAGGGCGGGGCCAAGGGAAAGCCCGGAGGAGAGGAAAGAGGGAAAAAGGGCGGGCGGGGGGGGAAGAAGAAGCCGGCGGAGCGGAAGGCAGGGAGGGAAGGGAGGCGGAACGAGGAGAGCGGGAGCCACGGGGGGGAAGAGGAGGCGAAGCAAGAACAAGAAGAGGGCGAGGGGAACAGCGGGCACAAGCCCGGGAGAGAGAGGGCACGAAGAGACCGAGGAGAAGGAAGGCGACGCAGGCACAGCCAGAGCAGGAAGGGGGGAAGCCAGAGGAGGCAAGGAGACAGGGCGGGGGCGAAGGCGAAGGGAAGGGGAGAGAAAAGCGGGCGAGGGCCGGCAGCAGAGCCAGAGGGAGCGCAGGCAGCAGAGGGAGCAGCGCCGGAGCGAGGGCAAGAGCGAGAGCGGCACGAGCAGCAAGCGCGGCACGAGCAGCAAGAGGGGCACGAGCAGCAAGAGCGAGAGCAGCAAGAAGAAAACCGGGAGGCGGGGAGCCAGGAACGGGGCAGAAAGACCAAAGGAACAGAGGAGGGGCACGAGGAGGGGACCAAAGAGGAGCGGCCAGGGCCGAGAGAACCGAGCACGAAAAGACCCCGAGAGAGGGGAGAGGCGAAGCGGAGCGAAAAGGGGGGCAGGAGACGGGAAAGGAAAACGAGGAGCCCCACACGAGGGGGGAAGAAGGGAGGGGCGGAGAAGGAGCAAGGAAGAGCCGGCGGGCGGCGAAACAGGAGGGAGGGAACGCAAGGCAGGAGACACGGGGAGGAAGGGCAACGAAAGAGCGGAAGGAAAGGGCGCCCGGGGGGCAAGCAGAAGGGGAGCAACCAGAGGCGGGCGGGGAGAAGGAGCACGAGAGAAAAGCACGAGGAGGCAGACGCAAGAGAAGGAGCAACCCCGGTGCGGGCGGGAAGGGGGAGAACGGAACCAAAAAGGCGCGGGCGGCAGCAGCAAGCGAGCACGGCGCGCAACCAGGAGGCCAGGGGAGCAGCAAGCCAAGCACGGGCACGGGGGGCGGGCGGAGCAAGGAAGAGAGCGCGGACGGGAGGACGGAGAGGGCGCGGAGGGCGCGAAAAAGGGAGGCGAGGGGGGGAGGGAGGAGACGGAGGAGAGCGAGGAGAGGGAGAGGCAAAGAGGGCGGCGGAGAACGGAGGGAGGGACCCCAGAAGCGGGAGCACCGCCCAAGAGCAGGGGGCCGCCAGAAACAGAACCCCAGAGGCGGCGAGAGAAGCGCCGAAGGGGCCAGAGCAACGAGAAAGAGAGGCGGAACCAGAAAGAAGGCAGGGCAGAGGGAGGAGACCGAGCCAGAAGGGGCGCAACGCAGCAGGGAGGGGGGAAGCAGCAAAGAGGGACCGGGGCGAACGCGGCGGGAACGCACGAGAGGCGCGGAAACAAAGAGAAGAGGGGGACGAACGAGAGAGCCAACAACAAGAAGAAGGAAAAGGCGGAAGAGAGGAACGCAGGAACAGGGGCAAGCGCAGAGGGGCGAGAGCAAGGGGACGCAGGAGGGCGAGGAAGCAGGGCGGCGAACAGAAGAAAAGAGGGAAACACGGGCGCGAAAGGGCGCGGAGCAGAGGCCACGGGGGAAAACACCCGGGGGGGAAGAAGGCGCCAGGAGAGAGCGGAGCCAGACAGAAGAGCAGGAAAAAGGGAGACAAAGGGGACGGACGGAGGAGCGACAAGAGGGCGGAAAAAGGAGCGAAAAGAAAAAGGGAGAGAGGGGACCCGGCCGAAGAAAAACCAGGCAGAGAGGGGGGAAGAGAGGCCAGGGGGAGAGAGGGGAAAAAGCACGAGCGCGGGGAAAGGGCGAGACAGCGGCCCGGGCGCAACGCAGGGCGGGAGACAAAGACGCCGGGGGGCCGCGGGCGGAGGGGAAAGCGGGCGCAGAACAGGGAGGGGAAGCAAACGCAGGGGGAAGGAAAGGGAGACGGAGGCAAGGCGGCCCGGCGGAAGCAGAAGAGGCAGAGCGGAAAGAGGGGACAAGAAGGGCGGGCAAAAGGGACGGGGCCCGCGGGGAGAGGGGGCCAGAAAGGCAGCGAGCGAAGAAAAAGCGCGACGAACGAAGGGAGCGGAGCGAAGGGGAAAAGGAAAGAGGGGGACAAGGGAGACGGGGCGGCACCACGGGGGAGAAGCCGGAGGAGGAAGAGGGAGAGACCGGGGACGCGAGGGGAAAGAGGGGCGCGCGCCAAAAAAGCAGGGGGGGGGACCGCCGCACAAAGCCAGAGGGGGCGAAGGAACAAGAGAGGAGGAGGGGGCCAGACGGAAAAGGAGAAGGAGGGAGACGGGCCGGGGCCACAGAAAAGGGGAAGCGGGGGACAAGAGAAGCAGAAGGGAGGAGAGGAGGCAAGAAGCGAAGGCGAGGGCGGAGAAAAAGAAGAGAGCAAGGAACGGCCAGGAAGGGGGCACGGGAGGCAGCCAAGGGCGGGAGCGGGGAGAGCAGGGAAAAAGAGGAAGCCGGGGGAGCAAAGGGGGCCGGCGAGGAGGGCGAGGAGGAAGGAGGCAAGCAGCCACGGGGAGCGGAGGAACAAAAAGGGGAGAGGGGCCGCCAGGGAGCAAGAAGGGCGAGGGGGAGAAGGAGCAGGAGCAGCCAAGAAGAAGGGGCCAGGGGGGCAAAGGAACGAGGGGAAGACCGAGGAGGCGAACAACGGAGGGCAGAGGGGAGAAGGCGGACCGGGCAAGGCAGAGAGGGGAGCGCGGACCGAGGAACGGGGAGAGGCCGAAACGCACAAAGAAAAAAGGAAGGGAGGGAGACAAAAAGAGAAGCAACGGAGACAAAGGGGGGGCGAGAACGGCAGACAAGCAAGCGAAGAGGAGGACGGAGGAAGCGAGCGAACACGACGGGAAAGGGCGCGGCGGCGCAGAAACGAAAGGGGCCAAAGGGCCGGAAAGGGGGCGCCCAGGGACCCGGGGAGCGAGCGGCAGGAGAGCCCGAGGCAGGGAGCGCGCGGGCGAGAAAGCCAAAGAAGAGGGCGAACCAGGGCGGCGGACGCGGGGCAAAGGCGAGAAAGGGGGGGGAGCGGGAGGGCAGGAGAGGGCGAGGAGGCAGAGGAGCAGGCCGAGGGAGCCCGGGAAGGCCAGAGGCGAAGGGGCGAGCGGAGCGAGGCAGAAAAAGAAGGGAGGCAAGACAGGGCGGAGGGACGCAGAGGGCGAGAGGGAGGGGAAGCAGAGGGGAAGCAAGCGAGAGGAGGGAAGGCCGCCAGGAGGGGGGCGAGCAAAGAGCACGCGGGGGGGGGAGCGGCCAAAGCAGGCCCGCAGGAGAGACGGACCCAGGGGGCGCAGCCGGCGAGAAAAAGAGGCAGGCGCGGCAGAAAAAAGAGGAGGGAGAACCAAGAAAGAGGGCGGGGGCGAGGCAGCCCGGGCCGCAGGCAAGAAGGGGGGAGCCAACCCGGAGGAAGCAAGAGAAAAGGCAAAGCCCGGAGGAGACACCAGAGCGGGCGCGGGAGGAGAGAGGGAAGAGAGCGGCCGGGCGGAAAGCGCGCGGCGGAGGCAAAAGCGGGCGGAACGCGGAGCCCCCCCGGGCCGGGCGGAAGAGAGGAAAGAAAGAAAAAAAGGGAGGGGGGCAAGACGGAAAGCGGAGGAACGGGCCAGAGCCGAGGCGGCCGGCGGAACCAGAGCACAGCCCGGAGCGGAGGAAAGAAGAGGAAGGGAGACAGAGGGGAAAGACGGAAGAGCGGAAGAGAACCAGGGCGGAGGGCCGAGCGCCGGGAAGGGACAAAAGAAGGAGCGGGGCGGCGGCAACAAGGCGGAGCGGAGGGGACCGCGCAGGAGAGGCGAACCCAGAGGAAGGGCGGACCAGCGGGCAGAGAAAAAGAACGAAGGGAGCGGGAGAGGCCCAAGAACGGGCGAGGGCGGCCGGAAGCCGAGGAGGAGGCAGCGGCGGCGCACGGGCCGGGAAGAGCCGGGACAGGGAGGAAGAGCCAGAAAGGCAGGCGGAAGCGGGCGGAGGCGAGCGCGGGCGGCCGGGGAAGAAAGGAAGGAGCCCAAAGAAGCGAGCGGGCGGGAGGGGGGAAGCGCGCGGGAGGGAGCAAGGGGGAGAGCCGAAGCCGCAGGACGAAGGGAAGCGAAAGGAGCGCGAGAGGGAGCAGAAGAGCCGGGCAAGGGGCGAGAAGGCGGGACGGGAACGAAACGAGAGCGGGGGAAGCAGAGGAAAGGGGAGGAGACAGGCGGACCGGCGAAAAAAACCGAGCCGGGGGACCAACCACACAGGGGCGAACCAAAGCCAAGGCGCGCGCGAGACGGCCGCAAAAAACCCGAGGCGGCGGAGGCGGCCCCCAACGAACGAAGAGAGCGGGCGGAAGGCCACAGAGGAAAGCGAGCACAAGGGGCAAAGAAAGAGCCCACGGGGGCGCGAGAAGAGAGGGAAAGGGCGCAAGAGCAGGGGAGGGAAGAGGGGACCCAGCGCCGGGGGGGGAAGAAACCCGCCACGGCAAGGGGGGGGCACAAAAAGCAGACAGGAGAGAACAAAGCCAGGGGGGCACGAAGAGGGCGAAGAGGGCCCGAAGGCAAGGGAGGAGGGCGCCGCGGCCGCGGAGAAAGACGAGCAAACAAGGCCCAAGCAGGGGCCGGGCGGAGCGGAGCAGCCAGAGAAGAGACAAAAAGAAACCCCAGAGGGGAGAGCGGGCGCGGGAAGGAGAGCGCAAGGCCAGCGACGGGGCAGGAGAGAGCGGACAACGAGAAGCCCGCGGGGGCCGAGCCAGGGCCGCCACCACCGCCAACCCCAGGGAGAGGCAGGCAGGAGACACGGGGAGGGAGGGGGAGAACCCAAGGACGCGCGGGCGGAGCCAGGAAACAACGCGCAGAGAGCGGGGGCCGGGGAAGAGACAGGAGCGAAACAAGCAACCGAGGAGAGGGAAGACCCAAAAGAGGCGGCCAAGGGAGCAGGCGGGGGCCAAGGGAAGGCAGAGGGAGAGGAAGAAGCCCGGGCAAAGAGAGGGGGCGGGCGACCAGAGGGCGAGGGGGAAGACGAGAGAGAAGGACCGCGACGACAAAGAGGACGACACCCGGAGCGGGAAAGAGCGAGGGCGGGGGAACCCGGGAAGGGCGGAAAGGAGGAGACGCCAAAGGCGGGGGCAAAGAGGGGAGAAAACGCGCGGGGGAAAAAAAGGGGAAGGAAAGAGCCCACGGAAGGGAAGGGGGCCAGGAAGCGAAGAAAGAGGGAGAAGGCGGGAGCGCGCGCAAGAGCGCGCGCAAGGCGAAAAGCCAGGAGGGAAGGGAGGGCCCCGCACGGAGGCCGCCGAAAGGGCAGGGAGGGAGCCGAAAGAGGCAGGGCAAGGGAAGGGGGGAGGCACCAGGACGAAGAGCCCCGCGAAGCAGCCAGGGCGGAAGGGGGAAAGCGCCCAACGCAGAAGGGCGAAGGCGGGGGCAAGGCCGACGGAGGCACGCCAAGGGACCCGCCAAGAAGGCGAGGGGAAGGGCGCGGGAGCAAGGGAAGCGCAGCAGCCAGACAGAACGAAGGGGGGGAAGGCAGAGGAACAGAGGAACAGGAAGAACGAGCAGGCGAGGGAGACGAGAACGCAGAGGGAAGAAAAGAGAGGGAGGGAGGGAAGCAAAGAGGCAGGAGGACAGACAAAAGGAGGCGGAGGGGGAAAAAGCAAGAGACGGCGAAGGCGAAGCAGGAGCAACGAGACAGAAAGAAAGCAGGGGGCGAACGCGGGGGGGGGCAAGGGAAGAGCGAGGAAGAGGCAGCGACGCCCGGGAAAGGGAGAAGAAGGACGGGGAGGGACAGACAAGGCAGGACAAACGGAGGAGCAGGACGCGGCAACCGGGGAGGCGAGGCCACCGCGGAGAAAGAAAAGAACGGAAAGGCAAGCAAAAGACGGAAGAGCAGGGCGAGACAGGGAGACAAAACGGCGACCCCGAGCACACGCAAAGGAGCCGGAGACAGGCAAGGGAAAGCCAAGCCGCAAAAAAAGGGAGCGAGGGACAGCAGCAGGGGCAAAGGCCGGAAGGCCAGAGGAGCAGGACCGCAGGGCAGAGAGGGGGAGGCAGAAACGGGGAGAGCGGAAAAGAGAGGGCGACGGAAGAAAAAAGACAGAGAGGGAGAAGCAGAACCAGAGAAGACGACCCGAAGCGAAAGGCAGACAGGGGCGCAGACACGAGGGGAGGGGAGAAGAGAGAGGGACAGCCAGAGGGGCGAGAAGGGAGACCAGGGGGCGGGGACAGAAGGCCGAGAAAAAGGGGAAAGCCCGACCGGGGAGGCGGGGGAACGAGGGAGGACGGAAGGGAAGGAACCAAGGAGGGGGACGACGAAACCGAGAAAGCGAGCACGGAGCCAAGGGAGGACCGCGACAGGAGAGACCGCAACAGAAAACGGAAGAGGAACGGCAGCAAGGGAGGGAGGCAGGAGGGCCGCAGAGCAAAGAGGGACGCGAAAGAAGAGGAAGAGGGAGAAGACAAAAGGGGGCAAGCACCGACAGAACCAGAAGCGCCCAGAGAGGAGGACGGGGAGCACAGGGCAGGGAGGGGCAGAGGCGAAGGGAAAGCGAAGCAGGGGAAGGCGAAAAACCCCGGGGGAAAAAGAGAGAGGGCGCCGACGGACCCGGAAGAGGGGAAGGAGCAACGGAAGGCAGAGAGGCAGGCGCGGAAGGCGACAGGAAGAACAGAAGCCAGAGGACGGAACGGAAGACCGGGAGAGAGAAGAGCAGAAGAGGAGGGAGGCGGCAGAGGGGGAGGGAGAGAGAGAGCCAGGCAGGGGACGGCAGGGGACGAGAGAGAGAAGAGCCAGCGGAGAGAGAGCAGCAGCGACAGCCAGAAAGCCGGAGGCGGGGGAAGAAGCGGGGACAGGGGGAAGGGGGGGGAGGAGCAAAAAGAAGAAGCGACGGCAACCGAGAGGCCCGGAGCACAGCCAGACAGAACAGAGAAGGACACGGGGAAAGGGGGACAAGGAGCGAGAGCAGCGGGGCGGGAGCGAAACGGAGGGCAAAGAGGGGAAAGCGGCCACAGGAAAGGACCGGCGGGGAGGGCCGGGGGAGAGCCAAAAACGGCGCAGCAACAGGCGGACAGGGGGGAAGGGGGAGGGAACCAGAAAAGGGGAGAGCCGGAGCGAAGGGGCGAGGGAAGCGGCCGAGGAAGAGGAGGAGGAGGAACCCGGGAGACCAGCCCCAGGGGGGGGGGAAGGGGGCCCCAAGGGGGAGAAAAAGACCACAACCCCGGGGGGAGCCGGCACGGGGAAGAAGAAGGCGAAAAAGGAAGAAAGAGAGGGAGAAGGGGAGGAGCGGCGCCGGAGGAAAGAGAAGGGGGGCGGCGGCGGACACGGGACAAAAGAAAAAAGAGGAGGAAGGAACGGGACACGGGCACGAAAAAAAAGCCGGGGGGAGCAGAGGGGGAGGAAGAAAAAGGCGAAGCGGAAGAGAAAAGCGGAAAAAGAAAGAAGAGGAACGGGGCCCGGCGAACGACGGGAAGGGAACCCGCGAAGGGGGGAGGCACAAGCCACGGCCGGAAGCCACGGGGCGACAGCCGCCCCGAGCCGAGAGAGGAGAAGGGAACGAGAAAGGGGAGGAGCGAGAACAAAAAACGAGAGGAGAGAAGGAAGAGAAGAGAGAGACGAAGGGGAGAAGGAAAAGGAGAAGACGAAGGGAAAGGGGGAAAGAAAGAGAGGCGAGGGACGGAAACGGAAAGGGGGACACAAGAAAGAGAAAGAACCGAGGGCGGGGGGAGGGCGCCGGGGCAAAAACGCCGAGAGACGCAGACCGAGGGAGCCAGGAGAGAGGGAACGGCAACAGCAGCGAAGGCGAGAGGGAAGGGGAGCGGGCCGGGCAGGCAGAACGGCCAGACCAAGAGGAGCACGGGAAGAAGAGCAGCCCAAGGAGGAAGGACACGACCGGACGAGCAACGACGGAGGGGGGGAAAGGAAACCAGGGAAGGGAAAGCCAGGGGCGGGACCGAAAGCAGGGAACCAGAGACCAACGACCGGCCACGCAGCGAGGAAGAAAGGGAAAGAACGAGAGGAGGGAAACGAGCAGAGGGAAGAGCAAGCGGCCAAAAGAACAGGAGCAGCGACAAGAGGAGAGGGCGGCCGGGACCGAACCGGGAACCGGCAGGAGCAGAGGCAGGGCGGGAGGGGCCCGAAGCAAACGAGAAGGGACCAAAGAACCAGGCAGAGCACGAAAGAGGGAGCCGCCGAAGACACCAGCGACACCGAGCAGGGAAAGGGGGGCAGAAGGAGGGGGGGCGCAGCCGGGAAGACAAGCAGAAAGGGAAAGGACCAGAGAGGCCGAAAGGCAGACCAGCAGAAAAGCGGCCGGACCAAGGGGGGAGAGCAAGAAAACAGCAGGGGCAGCAGCAACAGGAGCGGAAGAGGCAACAGCAAGCCAAGGACGCAGACCAAACGGAAACGAAGGCCACGCACGACCCAGGGAACAAGCGACACCAAGGAAAAGGGGAGACAAGGAGCGCAGAAGGACCACCAGGGAGAACCAGGCAGCAACAGAGGCGGCGGCCCAGAGCGGGAAAAGGCAACCCGAGAGCGGCAGAAGGAGAAGAAGGGCACCAGAAAGAAGAGGGGCCGGAAAGGAGAGAGCCAGAAACCGGGGCACGAGAGACCAGCAAGAGCGACGGGAGGAGCGGCAAGGAAGGCAAGAAGAAAGACAGAAGGGGCGGGCAAGAAGGGAGGGAGCAGCAAACACCAAACCAGCCAAGGGAAAGACGAGGGCAGGGCGGGGGAGCCAGGGACAAAAACGACCCCAGAGGCGGGCAGGGGCGCGGCGCGCGAAAAGGGCAGGCAGGGGAAAGCGGGGGGAGGGAAGGAGCAGGGACGCCAAGCAACCAAAGGAGCGAGAAAGAGAAGCGAGGGAGAGAGAAGGGAAGGCGGGGAGGGAACAGGAGAACAGGAAGGAGAGGGCCGGGCAACAAGAGAGAGAGAGGCCGAGCGAGAGAGCAGGGAGGAGGAGCGAGAGCCAGCAGCAGGGGGAGAAAGAAGGGGGGGGAGAAAAAGGGAGGAGAGAAGAGGGGGGGCCGGGACGCGAACCCGGAACGAGGCGGAGGGAGGAGAAAAGGGGCGGGGGAAAAACACAAGAGAAAAAGACGCGCCCCAAGCCGGGGGGCAGGGGCAGGGCACACAGCGGGCCCGAGGGAGACAGCGAAAAACGACGGGCCGGCCCGAGAGGGGAGGGGAAGAACAGGGGGGAAGAGGGAGGAGCAACACCGAAGGGACGAAAGGAGAAAGAAACACGGCAAAAGGGAAAGAAACAGGGGGCGGCGAAAGAGAGACGGGGGCGGGGGCGGAGAGGGCAGGAGGAGGGCAGAACCAAGGAGGCAGAAGGGGCCAGAGGGGGAGACAAAAAGAGCCAAAGACCAAACCCGACCCCGAGAGAAGCGAGGCGAAGGAGCCAGAACGCGGGGGACGAGCAACGACAAAAAGGGGGCGGCGGCCAGAAGGGAAGGCGGCCACGAAGGCCAACCGAAGGGGCAAAAAAGCGCGGACAGGGCGGGGGGGGACGAGCCAAAGGGCGAGCACAAGAGAGGCGCAAGAAGACGGGAGGCGAGAGAAACGGGGGGGGGAAGAGCCACGGGAAGAAGGAGAAAGAGGGCGACAGAGCCACACAAGCGGGCGAGAAGAGCCGAAGCAGCCGAAGCGGGCCAGGCAGGGGGACGAAGGGAGGCCCAAAGAGGACAAAAGGGGCGGGAGCCAAGGAGGCAAGAAGAGACAAAACGGGAACGAGAAGAGAGAACGGCGGAGAGCAGGAGGAAGGAGAAAGGAAGGGCGAAGAGGGACGCCGGACAAGGAAAAAAGGAGGCCAAAAGGGGACAAAGAACCCAGAAAGGGGAAAGGAGAGGGGGAGAGGGGGGAGAGGAACGCGGCCGGGGGAACCCACAGGGAAAAGGACAGGCCCAGAAAGGAGAAGGGAAAAGGGCCAGGGAGGCAGAAGAAGCGGCGGGCCGGGGAGCCCCAAAACACCGGGCCGGGAGACCGAACAGAAGGAAGAAAAGGAGCCGGGAACAAGCGGAGCGGAGGGGGAAGAGAAAAAACGGCGACAAGAAGGGGGAGGGGCCAGAGAAGGGAGGCGCGCAAAAAAGACGCCAAAAGAGGGAGCGGAAAGGAACGAGGCGGGACGAAGAAACCCGAGGAGGAAGGCAGAGGCACAGACAGGAGAAGAGAGAGAAACAACAAGGAGGGGGAGGCCGGGGAAAAAACGAGAAACGGGGGGCGAGGGGAAGAAGGGGAGCCAAGGAGCAGACGGAGAAAAAAAAAGCGGACGAAAGGAACGAAGAAGCAGCGGGCACCCAGGAGCGGAAAGGGGGAACCAAGAGGGCGAGAGGGAGAGGAAAGGGAGGGCGAGAGCGAACACAGAAGGGAAAGGGAGAAAGGGAGCGGCGAAAAAAGGAAAGACGGACGGAAGGAGCGGAAAGGCGGAAAGGGGAAGAGGGCGGGCCGGGCGAAGGAGGGGCGCGGCGGAGAGAAAGAAAAGGGCGAGAAGGACGGAAAAAGAGGCGGAGAGCAGGGAGAAGACAAAGGCGGGGGGCCCAAAAGCAGGGGGGGAGAACCAGGCGGAAAAAGAGCAAAAGGAGCGGGGAGACAGGGGAAGGAAACGCGGAAGAAGGAGAAAACGCAAGGGGGGGCAGAAGCCACAGGGCCAACAAAACAGAGGGACGAGCAGGACCAACGGAAGCAAGAGACGCGGGAAAAAGAAGGGAGAGAGGAAGGGGGACGAGACGGAGCAAGGCGAAAGAGCCGGGAACGGCCGCCAGGGAAACGGGAAAGGCGAGGGGAAGAAAAGGAAAAAAGAAGGGAGGCGGGGAGGAGCAAAGGAGACGAGGGCGAGACAGGCCAAACAAGGGAGGAGAGGAAGAAAAAAGACCCGAGAGAGGGAAACGCAGCAACGGACGCGCGAGCCGGCGGGGCCAGAGACAAAAGGGCGAGGAGGAGAGGAGAAGAGGGGAGGAGAAAGCCGGAGGGGCAACGAAGCGCGCGGGGGAGGGGGGAAAAGGAAGAGGAGCAGAGACGGCGGCGGGACACAGGCAGCGCCACGCAAAAGGGAAAAGAGGAGGAGGGGGGGAAGGAGAAGCCAGGCGGCAGGGAGAAGCGGGGCCCGGAGCAGGCACGAAGAGAGGGGAACGAGAAGGAGAGCAGGAGGCAGGCAAAGGACGAACAGAAGCACGCGGCGGGGGGGCCCGAAAAGGGGAGCCAAAAGGCGCGACCAGGAGGCACGGACCCAACGGGCAAGGCAGGGGGGCGCAAGAAGGAAAAGGAGGACCAAGCGGGGCATAAGGAACGAAGGGCGCGGGGAGAGAGGAAAGAGGCGGCAAAGCGGGCCGAGGGAGCGGAGCAAAAAAAAGGAAGGGAAAGGGGGGGCACGGGAAGAAAGGGAGAGAGCCGGGGGCGCCAAGGGAGGGAAACAAAAAGCAGCGGGCGAGGGGCGGAAGGGGAAGGACAAGGAGCGAAGGAGACGGGAAAAAGAGAGGAGGGCGGCGACGGGGAAAGCGGAGCCCAGGAAGAAGGGAGGAGCCAGGAAAAAAAAGCCGAACGAGTGGGCCGGGAGAGGGGAGGACGGGAAAAAGAAGCCGGAGAGAGAAAGAGGCAGGGCCCAAAAGCAAAAGGCGAGGAAGGGGAAAAAGAAAGGAGGGCGAAGCACCTCGCGGCCGAGAAGAAAGCGCCAGGGGAGCGGGAAAAAGAGCGGAGAGAGAGGCCGGGAGGAGGGGACCGAGCGCCGGGGGAGGGGAGCCCGAACGGACGGGGGGGACGCGGAGCGCACGAGGAGCAGGGGAGAAGCACGAAGCCAGAGTGGGGACGTGGGAGGCAAAGAGAAGGGCAGGGGAAAGGGAGGAGGGAAAGAGAGGGAGAACGGGCGAAGGCGCGGCAACACGACGGCCGAGAGCCACGGAGGGGGCAAGAGGAGAGGGCGGCCGGGGAGGAGCGGACAGCGGGGGGGGAAAGGGGAGGAGGACAAAAAAGGGAGGGGGCGACGGCGGAAGCGGGAAGAAGCGAAGGAGCAACAGAAGCAGGAGCGGGGGACGAGGGGCGAACAAAAGGCAGGGGGGGGCACAACAAGAAGGGGAGGCGCAATATGGAGCAGAAGCGGGCCGAAGTGAGAGAAAGGGGAGGGGCGCACGACGAGAACCCGCCGGCGAAAGGAAGAAAGCGGAAAAGGGCGAAGGACGCGCAAGGCAGGCCGGAGGCCGGGGGGAGAAGAGCAAGGTGAGACAGGGAACGGAGGGGGAAGAGAGAAAGAACGGGGAGCCAGCGCGAAAGAGGGGGCAAACGGGACGCGACGGGGAAGAGACGGCGGCGGACGGAGGACGAGGCGGGGGGAGAAGAGGAGAAGGGAAGAACCGGAGGACACAAAGAAACCCGGGGCGAGGGGGAAAAAGGAAGCCCAAAGCGGGGGGCGCAGAAGGCGCAGGGCGGGGAAGCGGAAGGCAGCCGGGGGGCGGCGGAACGCAGCGGGCCAGGGCGAGCAACAGGGGGGAGTGAGGGGGGAGCGAAGACACGGCGAGGGAAAAGAAAAAACGGCGGGGCGAAGGGGGGCGAGGCAAACAGAAGCGAGAGGGGCAAGGAGCCGGGGAGGCAGGAGGGGAGGGAGCAAGGAAAGGGGGGGGGGCGCAAAAGCACCGCCGCGGCGGGAGGAAGAAAGGGAAAGGGAGACCGGAGCAAGGGGAAGGGCAGGGGGACAGGGGGGGCAACCGGAAGAGGGCAGAGAAACCAACGAGCCAAAGAGACGGGCCACGGGGGGGGAGGGGCCAAGGGGGACGCAGGGGGGCACGGGACGGAGCAACGAGGAGACAAGGCAGGAGAAGGAAGAAGGCGAGAAGCAGGAGAGGAGAGAGGCCCGGGGGGGCGGAGGGAAGCAGGGCGAAAGCCAAAGGGGAAGCGAGGGGCAGCCCAGGAGGAAACCGCCGGACCGAGGCGGCGGAGGCGGAGAGAGCGACCAGGGGGGGGAGAGGGCGAAAGCGGGCGCAGGGGACAGGAGCGGCAAACAAAAAAAGGGCGAGCGAAGAAAGGAAGAGGAGACGCGCGGGGCGAGAACGGGGCGCGGAAACACAAAAGAACGGAGACGCGCGGGGGGGGAAAAAGGAGGGGCGACGGAGGGAAGAAGGCCGAGGGAGAAGAAAAGGGGGGCGGGAGCGGGACCAAGAGGAGGAGACGGCGAAGAGCGAGAGGGGGGGGGGAGGGGGAGAAGGAGGGGAGCAAAAAGCGGGCAAGGGGAAGAAGGGGGAGACCGAAGAAAAGGAACGAAGAAAGACAAAAAAAGGCGAGCGGGAGAAAGAACAAAGGGGAGGGCAAGGGGAAGGGGGAGGAGACAGGGAGGACAGAGGGGGGGAAGCAAAGCAGAGGCAACAGGGCGGACAACCCGAGAGGGACGAACGGGGGGGAGAGGAGACAGAGGAAAGCGGGGGGCAAGAAAAGGCAAACACGGCGGGGGAGAGGCGGGGAGCGGGGGGAAACAAGCAAAGGGGCGACCAGCCGACGAGGGCCGGGCGAGGCCCGGCAACCCACGCGGCGAGAGAAAAGGGGGCGAACAAAAAGCCCCGAGGCGCAAAAAGCGGAGGGAGCGAGCAAAGACGAAAGGCGAGAGAGCGAGGCAGCGAGAGAGAGGGGGACACGGACAGAAAGGCAGGGGAGACGGGGAAAGACAAGCCGGCACGGAGCGAGAAAGAGCGGCGAGGGAGAGAGAAGGGGGGGCGGGGGGGCCCGGAGAAGGAAAGAAACCAAGAGGACCAGGACGGCAAGGGGAGAGAGACGCGAAACGGAAAGCCGAGGGGGCGGGGGGGAACGGGAGAACCAGCACGGAAAAGCGGCGGACAGGGGAGGGGGGGGGGGGGAGGAGCCCGACCGGAGGGACCGCAACGGCGGAGGGGGGCCGGCAGGGCAGCCGCCAGGAGAGAGGGAGGGAGCGGGAACCGGGGGGGAGCGCGACGGACGGAAACAAGAGGAGGCGGGGCCAGAGGCCGACGGCGGCAGCGAGCGGGGCACGGGACCCGAGAGGAAGCAGCAGCGGGGGGAAGGGGAGACAAGGGGGCCGGAGAGAGCGAAGGGGCGACACGGGGGACGGGGAGCGGGACAGGGGCGGGAGGGGAACGGAGGGGCCGGGGGGAGGCGGCCGGGGAGGCGGGCAGAGGCAGCGCCGGGGGCGCGCGCAACGGCGGGGGGAGCGACCAAGGGGCAAGGAAGCGGGCGGAGGGGGGCCGGGAGGAAGAGCGGGGACGGGCAACGGGAGGAGGGGAGCCAGGCGGAGCACAACAGCCGGAGGCACCCAGGGCACAGGCGAGGGGAGGGGGAGCGGCGGCGCCCGAGGAGGGCGAGGCAGGGCGGGGGAACGGCGAGGAGGAGAGGGAAACGACAGAAAGAAGCGGCGAAGGAAGGACAGGGCGGGCAAGAGGAAGAACGAGAAAGGGGAGCGGCGCAGGGGGAGGGGGGCCGAGGAGCGGCCAAGAGGCGAGGGGCAAGAACGCGCGGCGGGACAGGCGGCCGAGCGGCGGGCCGGGGAGGGGAGCGGGGGCACGGCGGGAGGGAGCAGCACCAGGGCGGGCAACGGAAAGGGGGGCAAGGGCAACCAAGCCGGAGGGAGAGGCAAGGGCGGGGAAGAAGACGGGGGCGGAGAGGGAACCGGGCGAAGCGGGGGAGGGAAGGGAGGCAGGAACGACGCGCACAACGGCCCGCGAGACGGAGCGGCGGGGGAAGCGGCAGCGAGAAAGGGAGAAAAGAGGGAGGAGGCGAGAGGAGGGGGAAAAGAAAGGAGAAAGAACCAAGAAAGAGGGAGGGCGCCGGAGGGGAACCCGGGAAGGGGAAGGAAAGAGAAGAGAGGAGGAAAAAGGGAAAAGGAGGAGGGAAGAGGGGAAAGGACGAAAAAGGAGGAAGAGAGAGGAGAGAGACGGAGGAAGAGAGGGGGGGCGAGAGGACAGAGAGCAAGGAGAGGGAAAGAGAGAACGAGAGAGGAGAGGGCGAGGAGCCAAGGGGAGGAAGGCAGGGGGGGGCCACCAGCGCGGGGCAAGGCCCGGCGGGCGCCCGGGACCAAGGACGAGGAGGCGGGGCAGCGGGGAGAGGAAGCGGAGAAAGGGGCGAAGAAAAAAGCGGCGACAAAAGGAGGGGGGGGAGGGAACGGGGCACAGGAAGGACGCCGAGGGGGAGGGGGAAAGGGGAAAGACGAAGAAACAACGGCGAGGGACGACGGCGACGAAGAAGCAAAGAGCACGAGAGGGAGGCCGGGGGCGACGGCGGCGGCCAAGGGCAGGAGAACCCCAAGGGGGGCGGGGCGACCAAGGGGGCCGCCCGGCACCACCCCCAGGGGAGGGGCGACAGGGGGCAGAACGACGCCGCGGACGACAGGACGCGGACCGAGCCAACGCGGAGAGCCGGCGCGACCCAAACGGGCGGGGCACGCCAACAGGCCCCACCGGGCCGACGGGGCGGAGCAGGGGGGAGAGCAAACGGACCGCCCCAGAAGGGAAGGGGAAGGGGCCGAGGGCCCCGCGGGCAAGCAGGGCGCGACAGCACCCGCGGCGCGAGCGAAGGGCCACCCGGGCCAAGGGAAGGCGAGGGGAGGGGGCGGGGCCGAAGGGCAGAGCGGGGGAAGGAGAGGCGGCGGGGGAGCAAGCAAAAAAACCCCGGCCCAAACGGGACAAGCGGCGGCCAAAGCAGACGGCGGGCGGGAGGGAGAGGAGGAGAGCGAGACAGAGGGAGCGGAGAGAGAGCGGACAAGGAAGGACCCCAGGAAGGGAGAGAGAAGAGAGGAAGCCAAAGCGGCCGAAGCACGCAGCGGAGGAGCGGCGAGAGCCGAGGGCGGCCCGGGCCGGCAGCGGGCGGAGGGGCGGCAGGGAGCAGGCAGACCGAAGGACGCGAGGAAAGGAGGGGAGACGGCCACAGAGACGGGAACGGAGAGACAGCGCGAGGGCCCCCGGGAAGGGAGAAGGACCACGGCGGAGCGGGCAAGCGCCGCGGACCAGCAAAGGAAGGGAAGAACCGGCCGCCGCGGGCGCGGGGGCGGGCGGGGCGGGAAACAAGGGGGCGGCGCCAGAGGACGAGAGCGGGAGAGCAAGAAGGGAGAGGAGGAAACGGAACGCAAGCACGGGCGGCCGGGACGCGGCAGGGGCGGGGAGGGCGAGCCGGGAGAGGGACGCAAAGGGGCAGGGAGCGAGGGCGAGGGGCGGCGGAAACCGAAGGGGGACGGCCAAGGACGGAAAGCAAGAGGGCAAACCGCACGCAAAGGGAGGGCAGGGCCCAGGGGGAGAGGAACGGCGGGACCAGAAACAAGGGAGCGCCAAGGAAGCCCCGCGGGAGGAAAAGAGAGCGCGGCGCACCAGCCCAGAGGGGAGGAGACAAAGGAGGCAGGGCGAGAGGGGCGGAGGCGAGGGGAGGAGGCGACCAGAGAGGCGGGGAGGCCGGCGAAAAGCGAGGGACGAGAGAAACGGGAGGACCGCCCCGCGAGGCCCGGCGGGAAGGAGCCCGCGGGCAGGACGGCCGGGCCACAAGGAGCGGGCCAGAGAGCAAAGGGGGGGCGGAGGGAGGGCACGGGACGGGCGACGGCGCCGGGGCGGGGGCGCGGGGAGGGGGGAGAAAGGGAGCGCCAGGCGAGGAAGGAGGGAGGAAGGGAAGGGCGGGGCGGGCGAAGAGGGGGAAGAGAAGAACCCGGGGAAGCGGAAGGAGCAGACGGGGGGAAGGCAGGGGAGGGCCCAACAGGGCCCAGCGGCGACCCGGCCCGGGAGGCGAGGACGAGCAGAGCGAGGACCGGGACACCAAAAAAGAGGGCGACCCAAGGGAGGGCGGGCCGAGGGAGCCGGAGGCGACAGGAGAAGGAGAGGAGGGGGCCCCAAGAACCGAAGACGGGGGCGGAAAGACGGCAGAGGGGAGGCCAGCCAGAAAGCGGGGCGGCCCGAGGAGGGCGAGGCGCAAGAAGAAGGCGAGGGCGGACGGGGCAGAGGGGAGCAGGAAAGACCACACCAAGGCGGGAGGAGGGAGGAGGAGAGGCCAGGGAGAACGAGCCAAGGCCAAGAGACGAGGGGAGGGGCCCAGGGGGCAGGCCAGGAGGAAGGGAACCGACGAAGGCGCCAAGGAGGAGGGGGCGCGGGAACCAGGCAGCCAGGAGGCGGAGCGGGGAGCGGCGGACAGGGGGAAGAACCAAAGGCCAAGGGAAAGGAAAGCGGAGGAGAAAGCAAGGAAAGGGAGGAGGAAGCAGGGAGGGACAGCAAGGCAAAGCCGGAGGGGCGAAGGGAGAGAGAGAGGGAGAGAGAGCAGAAGGCGCACGCGGCGGAGAGGCAGGGACCCAAGGCAAGGCAGGGGGAGCGGGCAGGCACAGGGGGGCCACCAAGAGCGGGGGCGAAAACGCGGGACCCCCGAAGGGGAGGAGCCGACGGGCACGCAAGCACAGGGGGCAACAAGCAAGCGAGAGGCACGAGCAAGGGGGAGGACGAGGGGAGGAGCGGCCGGAGAGAGCGGAGAACAAGCGAAAGAGGGGCGAAAGAAAAAAGAGCGAGGGGACAAGGCGGCGGCGAGACCGAGGAAGGCCAGGGGACCCAGAAAGGAGACAGGGAA
The DNA here is from genome assembly GCA_006409495.1 of Sedum album. NCBI lineage: Eukaryota > Viridiplantae > Streptophyta > Magnoliopsida > Saxifragales > Crassulaceae > Sedum > Sedum album. The sequence continues at coordinate 34,522 of QZGG01002295.1, forward strand.
GAAGCGGGGGGGCGGCCAAGAGCAAGAGGGGGGGGCGCGCCGGAGCGGCCAAAAGGAAAAAAGAGCGCGGAGAGGGGGGCCGGGAGCCGAAAGAGAGGACGGGGGGCGCCCAAGAACGAAAAAGGGGAGCAGGCCGGAAGCGAACGGGGGGGGCGGGGGGGGAGAACGGGAGCGGAAAAAAGAGGAGGCGAGGGGAAGAGAGCGAAGGAAACCGGCGCGGGAAGGGAGAGCGCAGGCAAAGAGAAAGAGAGCAAAGAGCGGGGGGGGAGGGGAGAGGCGAGGGAGGAGCCGAGCCGCAAGACCAGGAGGGGGAAGGGGAGCGGCGGGCGCCGAGGAAGAGGCGAAACAGAAGCAACGGAAGGCGGACAGCGAGGCGAAAGCGGAGGGAAACACGGGAGGGGGAGCGCAGGGCGGGGGGGGAAAAAAACCAAGGAAGGGAGGGGGCGGCAAACAACAAGGAGCGGGGGCAACGAGGCAAGCAAAGGAGAGGAGCACAGGGCCAGCGCGGCGCGAGAAACAAGGGGGCAGGGCGGGCAAAAGGGGCGCGAGGGCAGAGGGGCAAGGCCGACAAGAGCGCGGCGGGAGGGGGGGAAGAAGCCGCACGAAGCGGGGGGGGAGGAACGGAGCGAGAGAGAAGGGCGGGGGGAGACAAGGGGGGGGGGAAACAAGGAGCGGGGGGGAGCAAGGACAGAAGGGCGCAGCAAAGAGGCAAGAGGAGGCCACAAGAGCGAGGGGCGGGCAAGGAACGAAGGCGAGACAAGGGAAAGGAGCGGCGGAGCCAGCGAGAGAGCAGGGCGAGGCCAGGAGGAAGGAGGAGGCGGAAGAGCACACAGGGAGCAAGCAAAGAGAGAGGCACCAACGAAAAGAAAGAGCGAGGCGGGGGGAGCCGGCCGGCGGCAAACGGAACGAACAGAGAGAGAGCAGACCGAGGCCCGAAAGGCCGGCGGGAGAGGCCGCAAGGCCCGGCGAGGCACGGAACGGGAGAAGCAGAGGAAGAAGCAGCGGCGGCCGGAAGAAAGCGAAGAAGGGCGGGGAAGCCGACAAGAGCCAGGCGGGCGGGGCGCGGACAGAGGGGCAGAACGGCAGCGGGGGCGAAGCCGACGGAGAGGGCCACGAAAGAGCAGAAAGGGGGAAGAAAGAACAAGAGCCGCGGGGGCCCGGCCAGGCGAGCGGAAAAGAAAGAAAGGGGGAAGAGAGGCAAGAGAAGGACGGAGGGACAAAAGACGGCGCAAGGCAGCGGAGGCAGCAGAGCGGGGAGAGGGGGCCGACGAAGCGGAGAGGGACAGGGCCAAGAAGAGCAGGCGGGAACAAAAAGCCAGGGGGAGGAGGGCAGCGAGGCCAGGACCGGAACAGGGGGGAGACGGGACGCCACGAGGGGAAGCAGAAGAGAGAGGGCACGAAAAGGCAGAGCGAGGCACGCGAGCAAGAACCGAGCCAGAGCGGGGGGAGCAGAAGGAGGCCGGGGCGAGGAGGCCGACGGGGGGGAGCAAAACCAAGGCGGAAGGAGGCCAGGGAGGAAGCGAAAAAGAAAGCGGAGGGGGACCGCCGAGGGGGAGGAAGAGAAGGACGCGGGGAGCGAAGGAGGAGAAAAAAAGGGGCCGGAGCGCCGGCGGAAGAGGGGGAAGAGCCAAAACCAAAAAGAGGAGAGGGCGAGCAACAACAGAAGGAGCAGGCAAGCAAGCGAGAGGAGGCAAAAGCGGAGGCAAAGCCAAGAGAGCACCGAGGAGGACAGAAGAAAGGGAGGGAAGCCAGGCGGGAAGGAAGAGAGCCGAGCGCAACGGCGAAGAGGGAAGGCAAAGGGAGCAAAGAGGAAAGGAGACGCGGAAGCAGAGAACGCGAAGGAAAGAGACGAGCAACCAACAGGAGCGAAGGGAAAAAGAGGCAGAAGAAAGGGGCGACCCGCGAGGGGGAGGGCGCGAACCGAGAGAGCCAGGAAGCGGGAGCCGAAGGCAGAGAGAGACAAAGGGCCAAGGGGAGCAAAAGGGCCAGGAACAGGGGAACAGGGCGGGCGGAGCAGAAGAGCCAGGGGCAAGGAGGGGCGAGCGAGACGACGGAAGCAAGAGGCGAGGAGGGGCGGAAGGCGCGACAAAAAAGAGGGGCGAAGGGGCGGCGCGGGGCGAACGCACGGCCGGGGGCGGGGGGGGCGGGAAGAGCCCCGGGCAGAGGGCCGAGAGCCACAGCGAGGAAGGGAAAGGCCGCAGGAGCAACGCGGCAAGCAGGGGGGAGAAGCAAGAGGGCGGCAAAGCGGGCAGGGGAAAAAAGGGAAACCCGGCGGAGGGAGGAGCAGGAGACGGCGCAAAAAGCGAAAGGAGGAGCAAGGAGGAACAAGAGCACCAGGGGGGGCAAGAAGAGACCAAAGGGGAGGAGGACGCAGGCCAGACGAGAAAGAAGCGCAGGAACGCCGGGAGAACACGGAGGCCGAGGGGGCAAGGAGAGCCCACGAGCAAGACAAGGGCGGAAGCCCGGGAAACCAGGGCAGGGAAGGGCAGGGAGAGCGGCGGGGAGAAAGCAAAGCGACGGCGAGGCGGGAAGAAGCGACAGCACGGCGGCGGCGAGGGGAACAAAAGAGGCCCCGGGGGGGAAAAGGCCCGGAGCAAGAAGGCGAAGGGACGGAGGGACAAGGCCGCAAGAGCGGGGGCAGGCGCAACAAAAGAGGGGAGGGGGCGCGGGAAAAAAAAACAGGCGGGGGGGAGAGAGACACGAGGCACCAAGCGAGGCACAGGAGCGAACAGAGGCAGACCGAAGGAGGCGCCACAAAGGGGGACGAAACGGAGAACGGGGACAAAGGGCCAGGGGCCAAGGCGAGCCGAGCCAGGCGGGCGGAGAGCGGGGGAGGCGAGCGCGGACAGGGCGGGAACACCGCGAACAGAGGGAGAAAGAGGCCAGGGAAAGAACGGAGGGCAACCGCGGGCAGAGCGGAAGCGAGAGCAGAAGGGAAGAACGGGCAGCAGGAGCGCAAGGGCAAGGCAAACAGAGGGAGGCACACGCCAGGGGGAGAAAGAGGACCAGCCGAAAAGAGGAAAAAACGGAGGCGGGGCGAAAGAAAGGCGGGGAGAAAGGGCAGAGGGAGAGAACCGGGCAACGAGAGAGGGCGGGGGCAACGCGCGCAAAAGGGAAGCGAGGCCAAACAGAGAGCCAGGGGCGGACGGCGCAGGGACAAAGAGCGAAAGGGGGGGGGAGAGACGGGGCAGACCGAGGGCGAGACGAAGGAACAGGCCAAAAGGGGAGCCGGGGGCAGGAGAGGGAGGGAGCAGAGAGAAGCAGGGCGAAGGCGGCAGAAAAAAGGGGGGGGCCACAGGGAAGCGGAGAGCGAAAGGGCGAGAAAGGGGGACAGAAGGGCGAGGGGCGAAGAAAGGAGGCAGCGAAAGAAGGAGGCACCAGGGAGAGCGACACAGCGGAGAGGCAAAGGGGCAGGAGGGCCGCGAGGCAAGCCGGGCCGGCGGGGGGGGGAGAGCGCGGGCGGACACAGCGGCGCGGGGGGCCCGAGCCGCGAGGGAGGGACAGACAGAGGGCGAAAAGGGCAAAGCGGGAGGAGGCCACCAGACAGGAGGGAGGGGCGAAAACGGCGGGAGAGGAGCCGACAGCGGAACGGAAGGCGGGCGGGGAAAGAAGCGGGCGAGGGGCGCGGGAACAAGGAGGAGAGGCGCGAGAAGAAAGCGGGGGGCGGGGGCGGGCGGCAACAGGCGAGGGGCGGGGAGCCCGCGGAGGGGGCAAAGCAAGCCGGGCGAAGAAGAAAGAGGGAAGAGCAAGCGCAGCGAGCGCAGAAGGAGCAGACCAAAGCCCACCAAGCGAAGCACGGGGCGAGAAAGACGAGACAGCGAAGGCAGACAAGGAAAGAGAGCGAGGCAGGGAGAAGAAAAAGAAAAACGGGAACAGGGAGGGAGGAGGAGAAAAGGGAAGCCGGGGGCGAGCAGGAGGCGAGGGAGGAGGAAGAAAGAGAAGGGGGGGCAGGGCGCACCGAACGACAGAAAAGGGGGGAGCAAAGGCGAGGGAGGCGGACGCAGAGGGAGAGGAGCGAGGGAGCAGGGAGCAAGAACGACGCGGGGGAGCAAAGGAGGAACACCCGGGAGCAAGGGACGGACGAGAGGAGGGACAGGCAGAAAAAGGGCGAAGGAAGGAGGAGGGCAAGACAGCCGGGGAGCAGAAAGACGAGAGGCCGGGCAGGAGCAGACAAGCACGGAGGCACAAACCGCGGGGGGGCGAAGAGGGGGCAGGCCCGGCGCAGGAAAAACCCGGGGCGCGCCGCGGAGCCCGAGCCCCCGCGAGGGAGGGAGGAGAGGGCGAGAGGAACGGGACGCGCCGAGGGGCAAAACCGAGGGACAAACGCCGAGGGGCCGGGGAGGCGGAACAAGGCCGGGAGAACAAGCCGAAAGGGGGGCGGAGGGAGGAGAGCGAGAGGAGGAGAGGGACAAGAGGGAGAGAGGACGAGGGAGGCGAGGACGAGAGCGAGCGGGACCGCGAGACGGAGCGGCGAACGCGGAGGAAGGCGCGAACGAGGAGAGGAGGCCGGAAAGAGACCGAGGGGCGAGCACCCGGCAAGGCGAAGGAGCAAAAGCAAGGCGCCGGGCAGAAGAGGGAGGCCAAACAGGCAGGAGCGGGGGGAAGGAGGCGAAGACGGAGCCCGCGGGCGAGGAGGGAACGAGCGAGCCAGGAGGGGGAAAGAGGGGCACGAGAAGAGGCGGGGAGGGCGGCGACGCAGAGGCCCCCAAAAGGGAGCCCGCGCGAAGAGGGCCGAAGAAAGGAAAGACAGGCAGAAGAGACGAAGGCGGGAGGCCACAACAACGAAAGCACGGGGCAAGCGGGCAGAGACGAAGGGAGGGCACGGGGAAAAGAAAAGGGCCAGACGAAGGAAGGCGGGGCCAGAACCAGGGGGGCCAAGGCACGAGAGCGGGAGCACGGACGAAGGAGGCCGGAGCGAGGAGACACAGAAAAAGCAAGGAGAGACACGAAGACAAGGCGAGCCGCGCGGCAGAGACAAACGGGGAGGGGCGAGCCCAGGGAAGAGCGGGCAGGAGCAGGAGAGCCGGGGCGAGCAGAGAGGAAGGGCGGGGGCACAAAAGGACGGCGAAGGAAGGGCCCAGAGAGCCGAGAGCGAGCGAGAGGAAGAAGAAAGCAGGAACGAAAGGAGGCGAGGGGGACAAAGGGACGGCGAACGGGGAACGAGCAGGAAGAAAGGAACGAGACGGCGGGGAGGGGGGCGGCCGGAGCGGGCGCCCAAGACCGGGGGGGCGACCCGGACCCGAGGAAAAAAAGGGAGCACGGCGGAGGGACGCCGGGAGAAGGCGGCGGAGCGAGGCAGGGCCGAGGAGAAGAGAAGGGGCGGGGGGAGCCGCACGGACAGAAGGGGGCAGGCAGGGGGAGAACGAGCGAGAACAGGGCGGCGGCGGCCCGAACCAAGGAAGCCGGGAGAGAGGAGGCAAAAGGAGCGGGGGCGAGCGGAGCAGAGAGGAGCGAGGAAAAAGACGAAGCGGAGGGGAAGAAGGGAAGGAGAAGGAGCCCGCGACCCGCAACAGAGAGAAGAGGAGGGAGGCAAGCACAGAGGGGGGCGCCGAGAAGAGGGCGCCCGGGGGCGGGCGAGGGAGGGGAGCGAAAGGCCAAGGAAGGGGAGCCCGAGGGGCCAGGCAGGGCGGGGCAAGGGGCAGGGAGGAGGAAGAGAAGGAGCGGCAAGAGAAGGAGGCGGAGGGCGGCAGAGGGGAACCAGGCAGGACCAGACACGAGAGAGAGCGGCCAAAGAACAAGGCGGGGGCGAAGAAGCCAAGGCAGGGGGACCCGGCAGAGCCACGCGGGGCCGAGGCAAAGAGCAGCCCCCGGCGCGGGGGGGGCACAGCGAGGCGGGCAGAGGAAGAGAGGGCAAAAGGGCGGCGACGGCCCAAACGGAGCCGCGACAGCGAGAGAGAAACGCGGGGGAGCAAGAAGACGCAAGAAAAGCACGGCGAAGGGGGAGGCAGCACCAGAGAGGAGGAGAACCAAGAGGGCAGGAGCGAAGGGAGCGGGCCGGGCGAAGACGCGAGCCGAGAGGGAGCAGGAGGAGCAAAGCGGGCCGAGCGAACGAAGGCGAGGGAGCAAAGACAAAGACAGGGGAGAAAACGAGGGCGGGGCCCGGAGGAAAGGAAAAGGGAGGCAGGAACAGGAGAAAGGGGCCAGGCCGGAGCCGGAAGGAGAGAGGCCAGGAAAGAAAGAGGGAGGGGAAAAGGGGGGCGGCCAAAGGGGGGACCGGAGCGCCAGGGAACAAGAGGCGACGGCGGAAACAGGGAAGAAGGGAAAGGGGAGCAAAACACGAGGGAGGGAGGGAGGACGGCCGAAACAAGAAGGCGGGAACAGCGAACAACCAGAGCCGAGACGCACGACAGCAAAAAGGCAGAAGGAAAGAGGAAAGCCAGG
>QZGG01002296.1:0-40949 GCA_006409495.1 Sedum album
CATGTTCGAACTTCTTATCCACATGGTTCCCTTTCAAAAAAGAAATTTATTTAAATTAAAACATAAGTTTTTGGAAAATATTTATTTTAATTAATTTGTCGTCCTTCGCTGAATTCATAAATGGTTCATGTCTTCGATGGTTTTCGAATCACGTAACTAAAAAGTATAAAAAAAGGTTGCGAACTAGTTTAATTCGTTGTCAAAACTGAACTACCCAAAATGACAATTATGAGACGAGTTATAAATACATCAACTTATTGAATTAAATTTGGAATATTTAAATTTAATCACAAATCATATAAAATCATTTTAAAAAAATCCATCTATTCATTTTTGTACTGAATGTGGTATGAGTTTAGGCCCATTAGTACTCTGGCCCAAAACCAGTCCGTGTAATCCAAAATCCATTCGAGTCCATTAACCGTCTGTATAGTGTATAGGCTCGCTTCAACATATCCAAAATTAGCCCCAGATTAGTTGTTACAATTGAGTTCGATGAAATCTGTTAAAACAATATTTTAGATACTTTTCGTTCGAATTTGTGTATTTGGAAAAAATTATAGTATAATAAATTTTTTGATAATTTAAACCAAATAATTAGTTTTGATAATTGTATAAATTAGAAGTGATTAAGTAAAAAAACACTAGGTATGGGGCTGTAAGTTGTAATAATATATAGTTAGGGAAAGTATCATGTGGAACCCCACCTTTTCATGGATCCATGGATCCCCTTTGCAGCCATTGATTGCATTTACTGTTTGCATTTTGGATGCATCAGATTGTGCCACGTGTTTGCATTTTTGAAATGCACACGTGAGTTGCACATGACAAATGCACACGTGAGTTGCACATGCTCATTAATGCGCTGGCACAATCTGGTGCGTCCAAAATGCAAACAGTAAATGCAATCAACGGCTGCAAAGGGAGATCTATGGATCTATGAAAAGGTGGGAGTTCTACATGATACAATCCCTATATAGTTATTTGGAGCATTATTGTACATGAACAAGAATGATTGAGATTGTCATGTTGTCAAATTTAAGGGACCACACCATTTATCAAATAACCAAACTCATTGCCTCTCTTTTCCCATAAATCATAGAGCTGAGAGCCTGAGATTGATCTGGTGGTCCAAGAGGCCACAACCATAATCTACTTTTGTTGGGTTTGTTGGAATGGGATTTTGTCACCATTCCACAGATTAATTACAAAGTATAAGGAATTAATTATATCAATCATTAAATTAATAATTATTTTTTAAATTTAATTTCCTAATGGATTTCATGTTTAATTATGTACAATACAGAACATATAAAGTTGGGATTTAGATACGGTGCAAAACTACATGATTTTGACAAAATGTTCAGACAGAACTATCTAGGATTATTATAAAAAATATTAAAACGATGCCGCTTGAATTCACAAAGTAATAAACAGCTCAACATCGAATCCGAATCCATAAAATTGCGCCTCTAACAAAATTGAACTTTATATATCGAGAAATTGAAAGAAACGAACAACGAAAATAAAATAAGATATGTTATGAAGATAGATTGAATTATGTAAACTAAAGGAAAACCATAATTGTTGTTTTGATTAATTTAACATCTAATAAAAAATATTTTGGCTAAATTGTGTGATTGAATTTAATTATTTTGATTTACTCTCTTCTTTTATTTTTAGATTGATCAAGCACATAACTAAATTGTACTACATGATATTTTCTTTATTAAAAAGATAGAGACACTAAACTAGGAAAATGTACAGCTTAATTTTTATAAGAAGTAGAGACATATTAATCAAATCAACAGATAAAATTACTCATCTGATCGTGTTCTTATCCGCACCAAACTATTTAGGAATCTCGTTAGTATTATTGCATGAATGAAATATCAAGAGACCATTAAATTGTAAGAACCATGAATTAATAAAAATCTAACGAAAAATGGATACAAACACTTTGTGATTTTTATAAACTCATACTCAATCGTCCATTGAATTATTGTCCATATATAAGATAAAATCCAGAGGCGGTAAATATTTATGAGAGGAAATGATAAAATTTCAATCTTTAATTTGATTAATTTAACAGTTGAGATTAAAATTGGTTTTTATAATTTGACGGTTGAATTTGCAAAATACACGGAAAGTTGGAGTTGACGTTTGATTTGAGAATTAATAATTGACGATCGAGAACGTATCTTATGGTTCTACAAATATATGTTTTTCCTTCTTGAACTATGAGTTAAGAAAAGAGGGACATTATATTTTATAAGACGAAAGGACTTAATTTTAAGCGTTGATTTGATTAATTTGATGGTTGAGATTAAATTTATTTGTAAATAAATTGGGCGGTAGGATTTGCAAAAATACGTGGCGTATGAATTTGATGATTATTTTGAGTTTAAATCTTATCGTTGGATAATTAGTAATCAACGGTTGAGATTAAATTTATTTATTATTTAAGCTGGTTAGTTGAATTTACAAAAAAAGGCGGTTATATTTGATGGTTTTTTCTTTTAAATCTTATCCGTTATATTATTAATAAAGAACGATCGAGTCTATATCTCACAACGCTTTAACAGAACAAGAGGCTGTAATTTCCGATCTTGCTCTAACCGCCGCCTCAAGGTCTGAGGTATGCCCTTGTATCCGATGAACAAAACCAGGATTCACTCCACTGGAAGAATATAACGTTTACCAAATGAACAAACATATCGGTTATTAAGAAAGATAGCACAACTCATATCAGCGATCCCAAAAAACTTTAGATAATCCTTAAACCTTTCTCCTCGTCCAATATAAATAAATTTAAAAATTAACAGAAATGAACACAATTTTGGCCACCAAGACTAGCCTAGTGACAGTGAAAATTGTTTTATAAACCACACGTCATGTGTGTTAAAAAAATGAACACATTTTTCTCATGTCTTAAAGAGAAATGAAACACAAAGTTCATAGTACAATAATGCAATACAACACGCACCACAAAAAAGAATAAAGAAAAAAAGTTGCAATCAATCAAATAATCAAAATCTATCACGCACAAAATCTCTCTATTTATTCATTACCTCGAAAAGGCACACACACAGACACACCAACAACAACCCTTAACTGACCACTACAACATCACAACGCAATTCTTCCCCATTTTCCACATCAACAATGGCAGCGTTCGCCTCCTCAATCGCTCCCGCCCATTCCACCCTCCGCGGCCCCTCCTCATTCCCTTTCGATGCCGCCGCCAGTAAGCTCACTTCCGCCGCCTTATCCGTACCTATCCAACGCTCCCGGATCTGCAGGTATTCACTCACTCACTCGCTCTTTAATCGTTAATCAGTCTTTTCAAAATTGATTACTGATTGAATGCTTGAATCGATTCGTATTCCCGTTGCTTGTGTCAGGAGGAGTTTACAGTCGCACATTGGAAGACGTGATCCTACCAGTAAACCAGTTTGCGCTTCCGTTACAGGTTTATACTGACTGTGGTTTTTTGGATTAAGATTTGGTTTCTGATTTTTCTAATATGTTGTGTATTTTGAAATGTATGTAGAAATATTGCCTAATGTGTTGGATGATAGTGAGGGGAACGAAGCTACCGAAAGGAGATACGTGGTCGGTGCACAAGTTTGGTGGGACGTGTGTGGGGACTCCACAGAGGATTAAGAATGTTGCGGATATTGTGCTGATGGATAATTCGGAGAGGAAGGTGGTTGTTGTGTCTGCAATGTCTAAGGTGACTGATATGATGTATGATTTGATTGAGAAGGCACAGTCGAGGAATGAGGATTATGTTACTGCGTTGGAAGGAGTGCTTGAGAAGCACAGATCGACTGCGCTTGAGATTCTTGATGGGGAGGAGCTTGCTAGTTTTTTGTCACGGTTACATCATGATGTTAATAATTTGAAAGCCATGCTTCGTGCAATATATATTGGTATGAACCTTGCTCTTTATGCTGAATTGAAAGAGTGGTTGGTTTTCAATTGCTACTTTTAGTGATGTAGATTGATTAATATAAATTATTGTTTTAATCAGGAAAATAGATAAGTATATTTCATAATTTCATTTGCCTGCTCCCTACCAATGACTAGCTTTCATCATCATTTACTTTTTATTTATTTTGTCTTTTACTATGCAGCTGGACATGCTACAGAGTCTTTTACAGACTTTGTTGTTGGACATGGAGAGTTATGGTCGGCTCAAATGTTATCAGCTGTTATCCGAAAGGTTTAGTTATTGATTATTATTTTCATCATTTAAGTTATGCATTATCCTCAGCCGATGTCATTATAGTTGATGCTCACTGTGTTGTTTTTTGCAGAATGGGGTTGACTGCAACTGGATGGACGCCCGGGAAGTTCTCATTGTGAATCCCATTAATTCAAATCAAGTTGATCCTGATTTCCAGGAATCTGAACGTAGGCTGGACCAATGGTTTTCTAAAAGACCATGCAAAACAATTGTTGCCACAGGATTTATTGCTAGCACACCTGAAAATATCCCTACCACATTGAAGAGAGACGGTAGTGATTTTTCTGCAGCTATTATGGGTGCGTTGTTCAGGGCTCGTCAAGTGACAATTTGGACTGATGTTGATGGTGTGTTCAGTGCAGATCCACGAAAAGGTATGTCTTAACATAGTTACTTAAACATATGTGCTATGGCTAGCCATTGAGTAGTCTTGATACTCCTTTGGTGTGCAAAACTATGGCAGATCCAGAAAAATTATTTAATGAGTGCATAATTATAAAATAAACTAACAGAGCGCTAAGGACAAGTAAATTGCTTTTTAATATATTTTTTAAGTCAAGTAAAATTATATATTATTGGCCAGCAGAAAACTGCATGCTTAAATTTAAAAAACATTAGCAAATTTATCGGTTGTGAACAGAAGCATCACCCCTGATATGCCACTAGCTATCTTACTAGTAACTTCGTAAATTTATTTTATTGGGTGGATGATGCTTGGTTCAAATGCTTTCGTGACATTATGCTTCTCTTTACAGTTAGTGATGCAGTGATACTCAAAACACTGTCTTATCAAGAAGCGTGGGAAATGGTGAGATTTACTAATGTAGACACGACCTTAACAAGACTTCAATGCATTTAATTTTTTAAATGGGCTTGCAGTCATACTTTGGGGCGAATGTTCTTCATCCTCGAACTATCATTCCTGTGATGCAATATGACATTCCAATTCTCATAAGGAACGTCTTCAACTTGTCAGCACCTGGAACCCTTATATGCAGGGGAACTGATTGTGGAAATGAAGAGGGGCAAGACTCAGGTTTTTTGGTTAAAGGATTTGCAACAATTGATAATCTGGCACTCGTAAATGTTGAGGGGTGAGCCCTTTGTTGTATCATTCTTAAAGAAACAGCCATTCTGCAGCGAGATAGCTCTTCCTTCACAATCACATGTTAGTTACAAACATCTTTTTTTGTTATCAGAACTGGAATGGTCGGTGTTCCTGGAACAGCTAGTACTATCTTCGCTGCAGTGAAAGATGTTGGAGCCAATGTCATCATGATATCACAGGTACTAGTCCCACAGAGTCCATCTTTTCTTTGAATTATTACTGACATGGGTTAATTACAATATCTAGGCCAGTAGTGAACATTCTGTGTGCTTTGCTGTCCCGGAAAAGGAGGTTAAAGCTGTTGCTGATGCTTTAGAGTCTAGATTTAGACAAGCTATTGATGCAGGCCGCATTTCAAAGGTGATGAACTGGTGTCGTGTATGAATTTAAAATGTGTTTTGATTTTATTTGCAGTCACTCCTGATACATTTCGTGCGAGTTGAACTTTTTTTAGATTTTGCCAAAATTTGGAAGCTTGATCAGATAGGAAGTGTATAACCACAAGAGTTGTTGACTTGTAATATTCTAGAAATAAAAAATGTTTGATGTGTTCTAAGCTCGTGTTAGTATGCTTACTAAAAGACCGATGAGTTTTCCATATCAAACTGCATACAAGAAGACGAGACAAAAAATCAGAAAACTAAATGTAAATGTAGTCTGATGGAGCGTGTATTGTCACCACATAATATTGTAGTGACACATCTCTTTTCAGGTTGACATTATCCCAAACTGTAGCATATTGGCTGCAGTTGGCCAGAGAATGGCAAGTACACCTGGAGTTAGTGCCACTTTATTTAACGCTCTAGCCAAGGTATGCAATTTTAATTTTATGGAATCTGGCTTATGTCATGGATTTATTACCACACCTTTTGTAAATATATTGTTGCCTTTTGGACATTCTGAAATCTGAACTATGTTGTCGATCCTGTAGGCCAATATCAATATCCGTGCCATTGCACAAGGTTGCTCAGAGTACAATATTACTGTAGTATTGAAGCGAGAAGATTGTATCAGGGCTTTAAAAGCTGTGCACTCGAGATTTTATCTTTCACGAACCACAATAGCGATGGGTATTATTGGGCCTGGATTGATAGGTGCTACACTGCTTGACCAGCTCAGGGATCAGGTGCATATTTTATGTTGTTTCTGAAATGAGCGTAAACTATACATGCATTTTTACTGAATACATAATTTGGGGTTCAATGGACTTGACTTTCATAACAAAGCTTTCGAGGGGCCTTTTTGTAATGAATGATAGCAAATGATTTTAAAATTGATAACAGCAGTCCATACAATTTTGTTTGCCCTCCATAAAGAGCGTCCGGGGCTTGGTTGCCAATTGGAGTATGAACTAAGTCAAAGAAGCGACAAATTTTCCTTAATATTTAACATAAACTTTTACATTGATGTTGAAGTATGTTTCTGACTTTATGTAGTTTAGGCTAGCTATATCCGGAACTGGGAAGTTCCTATTTCCCTGTTGGTTTATTGATTAACTTCCGCATTTGCAATTTTGCTGACCATTAGTATATTTATTCCATTTGTCAGATAGCTGTGCTCAAGGAGGACTTCAACATTGATTTGCGGGTTATGGGAATTACTGGATCGAAGACGATGCTTTTAAGTGAAACGTAAGTCTGTCATAGCTTTTAATGAATAAGATGTGATTTCATCTATCTTAAAGAGGGCTCATACATCAACTAACCCCAAAGGCCACAAACCAACACACAAAAAACACCACGCAAGTGTGGTAACTATTGAATGGCATTTGATTCTTGATTGACAATGGAAGACTTTGTAACACATTTCCAAATTCAACTGCATTTTTGTCATTGCCAGATGATTTTCCTTGAATATGGTTTCTACTAGTTGCTGCATAATATTAACTTAAATTTTACCTTTAGAATAACTACGGTTATGAATCTTAGCTTTGAATATAAGAGATTGTTGTAATTATGTCACTTGTGGTTTCACTTAGTCATCAAGGTTAGATTTTAAGCTTCAATCTGTGATAATATGTCTCATGTTGATTATTTCTCCTGACAGATGTCTCATGTTGATGCTCAAGTTGTGATCTTAACCTTCTAGTTAGTGATATTTTCTCATATTCCAGTAGATTATTTTACCTGACAACTGTCTCATGTTATGTGATCTTAACCTGACAAATATGTTCGTTATTTTTTGAAAATTGATAAAAAACCTCTATATTTTAATCTGTTTCTTTAAACTGATCTTGATGGAGCTGAATATGTGTACTATTTTACGTGTATACATGATATAATTGGGTACGTCTGATTATACACATTTGTTCATATTGTACAGCCTACTTGTGTTTCATTATAAATTTCTTTGTCCCAGTTACATTTAAATCGTTTCTTACTTGTGCCCTTGCGATTGAGTTGTGGATTCGAGCAGGTATAGTGCTTACTGTATATTGATTCTCTTTGTTTGTCTTTGTATCAGGGGAATTGACTTATCCAACTGGAAAGAACTCCAAAGAGAAATGGGAGAACTGGCTGATTTGGATAAATTTGCTGAAAGAGTACACGGGAACCATTTCATCCCCAATACTGTTTTAGTAGATTGCACTGCTGATACCAATGTTGCCAGCCGTTATCATAACTGGTTGCAGAAAGGTATTCACATAATCACCCCAAATAAGAAGGCAAATTCTGGACCACTCGAAGAGGTACAATTTAGAATGTAGGTTTCGGTTGATGTATTATGATTAAGACGACGGGACATAATATAACATACTCTTTTAATTTCACAGTACTTGAAGATACGATCACTTCAACGTCAATCTTATACTCACTACTTCTATGAAGCAACTGTTGGAGCTGGTCTCCCAATCATAAGCACTTTGAGAGGCCTTCTTGAGACTGGTGACAAAATCCTGCGCATAGAGGGAATATTCAGGTTTCTCATATTTATGTCACTGTGCTTGCAGCATATTTTCATTCATCAACAATTTGGCACTTGCAAAACGCTTGTTATAGACATATCTTAATGTCTCTCATCCACAATTATTTTATAAATTGCAGTGGCACGTTGAGTTATATTTTCAATAACTTTAAAGGAGATAGAGCTTTTAGTGATGTGGTGGGAGAGGCTAAAGCAGCCGGTTATACCGAACCAGATCCCAGGGATGATTTGTCTGGCACGGATGTTGCCAGAAAGGTAAGTACCATATTACAACTTACAAGTTTGTGCTTGTGTTTAATGTGAACCAAAAGTAAGCTCATTCAGGAACTGGCTTATTTAATCATGTTCATAATTCAAATTGGAGCCTTCAATAAGAGAGAACTGAGAACCACTTGAGCTTCTAGTTTTAATGAATCAATATTAGATTTTTGGACAGGCCACTTTAAAGGACCATCCTGACTCTGATAATTTTTTGATTGAACTTATCTTTCCATATTCTACAAGTTAGAGCAGAATAAGTTACTTCTTTATTCAGGTCACAATTCTTGCGAGAGAGTCAGGCTTAAAGCTCGAACTTTCAGATATTCCCATTCAAACTCTCGTTCCTGAACCACTAAAGGTACATCAGAAAGTCTTTGCATATTTGATCTGGTGAATCAACTCTCTAATCATTTTTATCATTAAAATTTGCAGGCTAGTGAGTCAGTTGAAGAGTTTATGCAGCAACTTCCTCAGTTTGATCAGGAAATGGCCCAAGAACGTCTGAGTGCTGAGGATGCAGGGGAAGTGAGTTAATCTGTTTTTTTCACTCATATTTTTGTTATACGATATAACACAATCAGTGTTAAAAGAATGAGTTTAAATTCAGGGCCGATGAAAATGCATGGAAGTCCAATTAAAGTTGTTATTGTTGAAATGCTGAAGGGTAGATCCTGCTATTTCGTTGTAGTCTGTATATAAGGTTTAGAGATGGACTGAGTTGGTGCATGGCTTTTTTAGTTGAGATGTTTACTGTTTCTCCATTTTGATACTTTAGGTCTTGAGATACGTAGGAGTTGTGGACATGGTCAGCAAAAAAGGAACAGTTGAATTGAAGAGATACAAGAAGGATCATCCATTTGCCCAGCTTTCTGGCTCAGATAACATTATAGCCTTCACAACATCAAGATACAAAGAGCAGCCTCTGATAGTCCGCGGACCAGGCGCCGGTGCTCAAGTCACAGCAGGAGGAATTTTCAGCGACATTTTAAGGCTTGCTTCTTACCTAGGTGCTCCATCATAAATGAGCACCCAACTTCCAACTTATGCTTGATTCAGTACTCATATTCGCAGCACAACCAGATCCTACTCCTGGCTTGCCTTTAATTCTATTCTTGCTTAAGTTTATCCAATAATGTTGAGTGTATTGTATATCTGCACTTCATCAATGGAATGGCACATGCATTTTGACATCGATCAGTGATGATTCAGTGTACTCTGTTGTAGCACTGCAACGAGTTAGTTGTTGATTACTTTTAGGGTTAATTACGGATAACCACCCGTATAATATGCTATATTCCACCAAACCACCCCTATATTGTAATAATACATTCCACCACCCTTATAAGTGTAAAATTTCCAAAGAACCACCTCAGTTAACGGCAGTTAACGGAGAGGTGGTTAAATGAAAACAAAATTGATTATAAAGGTGGCGAAGTGGAAACATATTTATTATAGAGGTGGTGTATTGTAATAAAAATACTATTATTATATTAAAAAATTAATATATT
Source organism: Sedum album (assembly GCA_006409495.1). Taxonomy (NCBI): domain Eukaryota; kingdom Viridiplantae; phylum Streptophyta; class Magnoliopsida; order Saxifragales; family Crassulaceae; genus Sedum; species Sedum album. Next base: position 10,055 of record QZGG01002296.1, read on the forward strand.
TAACGATAACGGTGACAGTACAGTGCGTGGGTGGTTGATTGGAAATTTTATACTTATAAGGGTGGTGGAATGTATTATTATAATATAGGGGTGGTTTGGTGGAATATAGCATATTATACGGGTGATTATCCGTAATTAACCCTTACTTTTATGACCAATGGTTCGTGTAACTTATGTTTTTGACTACTCCTTGAACATCTTGATGACACGTCAATAGCTATTAGAAAGATTATAAGGGAAGAGTAGAATATTCGAGTAGAAGATAGAAGAAATACAACACTATGAGATCATCAAATTCCGCACCTTCCTCCTCCACTCATCTTATCGCTTCTCAATAAAATGCGCAGCTGCCTCTCCCCCTCCACCACCGCCCACCCTCTAATCCCACCTCACTCCACCTCACCCAAATCCCTCCTCTTCACTTCCACTACACGCCGGATTCACATCCTCTCTCCTCGATGCGCCGTTAAACAAACTAATAAGAAACAGAAAGCTTCTTCCTCCCGCTCATCTTCGCCTTCTTCTTCGTCGTTGACCGATGGGAATCTGTTTTCGTTTTTGATCCCTAGGAGTGAAGAGAGTAAGAATGAAGGCGGGGATGAGGAGGGAGCTAGCGGTGCTTTGAAGGGAACGATTGTGGCGGGGGTGTTGTTAGTTGGTGTTGTGGGAGGGTTTGCGACTGTTGGATATTTATATAAGGATCATATCAATGAATATTTGTTGCAGTTTTCTCATTTGATTGAAGGTATTGTTATTAGCTGAATTGGAAATTTGATTACTAGTTTTTGAGCTTTGGATGAATGATCAGAGTCTGATCGGGATGTTTGTAATTTGGGAAGGTTATGGACCAGCAGGATATGCGATCTTTGTTGCTGTTTATGCCGGATTGGAGGTATGTTCACATTGGTATTGTGAATGGTTGATTTATATCTCATATGTTATTCAGTTTATAATGCGATATTTTGTTCAATTATTTGCTGCTCAGTTTTTTAGTGACCGACATATGTAGTGTACGCAACTCAGTGTGTGATCCATGAATCACAGTCTCTTGTTTGTTTATAAATATTTGTATTGCAGTTATAAATCCATAGCTGTAGACAATTCCTTTTTTGAACTGGTGTTTGTTTCACTTTTAGTTAATTTGTTATTTTATTCTGCTTCTAGATTCTTGCACTTCCAGCAATTCCGTTGACGATGTCTGCTGGCCTTCTCTTTGGCTCAGTTTTAGGCACTATCTTAGTCTCCATCAGTGGAACAGTAAGTTATTTCTCTACTGTTTAGTAAACAATGGTATTACCTGCCTTTGCTTCTCACATATTGATATATTTGCATTTCAGTTGGCTGCAAGTATTTCTTTTCTTATAGCCAGATATTTTGCACGGGACCGCATTCTCAAACTTGTTGAGGGAAATAAGAAGTTTCTTGCCATTGATAAAGCAATTGGGGAAAATGGATTTAAGGTCGTAGCGCTCCTCCGGTTGAGCCCTTTGCTTCCGTTTTCACTTGGAAACTATCTGTACGGATTGACATCAGTGGACTTTGTTCCTTATGTTTTGGGAAGGTACGCGTCTTGTCCATTAATCGTTTTGGTGATATGTGTCTTGGCGACTGAGGACATTTTTTTAGAAAACTTTTATTTCTTGAAAATGGTTCCATCTCCTTTAAGAAAAAAGGATCCATTTAAGAGGCAATATTGATATCACTAAATTCAATAAAGAAGATACTGAATTACTGATGCAATCGTGCTATCTTTCAGTTGGTTAGGAATGTTACCAGGGACGTGGGCTTATGTCAGTGCCGGTGCTTTTGGGCGAGCTCTAATTGTAAGTGCTGCTCTACTTCCTTTTTCTTTCTTAAATAAAGCATCAACTTTCTATTAGTAAACAAGTTGAAAGATCTTATGCATGGACTTATATAAACCCTAGAAGTAGGAATGCTGAAGTTCTCATTTTCTTTCGTGTAAAAGAGTTTGAAGCATTTTTTATAAATACAAAGATCAAAAACCTGGTCCATGGCTTATACAAATGTACGGCCACATTCCAGGACAAACAAATGTGTCTTCTGTTTAGGAACTATGGTTTTCAGGGTTCTTAAAGTCATGTTTTTCCGGTTCTCAGCTTTCTTCACCATTCATAAAGAAGAAAAAATATATATTTTCTGCTCTTAATTCCCAGTTCAACTTGGGAGCAAAATGGTGTACTTAGTAAAACCCATCTGTTAATTATTTAATTATGTTTTAATTTGGGCAGGAAGAAGAATCTGCAGTTGGTCTACCCGGTGGCAATGGTCAGTTGTTAACACTTGCAGGTGGGCTACTAGTCACAGCACTGATTGCGGCATATGTGACACGGTTGGCAAAGGTAATACTTGTGACTTAGTAAGCAAGATAATTCATTGCATCCTGTGAGCTACTGAGCTCTTCTTCATTAACCATTTTCAGCCTGCTCCTTTGCACATCAGTCTCCGTTTTGCCAATATATATTATTAATACGTGCATTATGTTTTGTTTATGTAGGACGCTGTAAAGGATATAGAAGAGTAATATTTGTGGCGATCACTTAAAGTGTTAGCCTAGAACTGTGCGTAAACCCACAAAAGTCCATTTGTATAATACACATTCCCCCGCTGTATAACATTCAATATTTTAGAAATAAAGTTTCCAAAATAGGCGTTCAGAATGTTGGAATTTTCAAAATATTGGTAGTTGATGCAGCAAATTAGTTGTAAAAAAGAGGCTGAAGGCGTGAAACATCAACCTTTGTTGAATTATTATGACTAAATTTTCTGACCTATTTCTGGTTGACAGCGTTCATTCGTTACAAGGTTACTTCATTTAGATATTTATTCATCAGACAAACAAGAACATTGACCGCAGCATTCTTCCAGCATGTCGTTCTGTTAACCGTTGATAATCCCACCGAACGATTCACAATGTGCCACGTCAGTTTTCACCGAAATAAGGAGACGAAAAGCCAGATTGTAACATCAACCGTTTTCCTATAATATTTGATGCAAGCGTGAGCGTGTTGTGTTCTCCTCCACAATTTTATTCCAAAAATCTCCATCTTTCAAAATTAGGGTTTCCAATTTCCCAAATTTGAAGGCGGAGGAATGACTGATTTCGACGATTGGGAGATGCTACAGCCGGACGCGGAAGAATTGGAAGAGATCGGGCAGGGAGGCGTTGCGGTTGAAGCTGAGGGTTTGATGATGTTGAGGCTCGATCACTTTTCTGTTGATTCATGTACTGATGGTACTAGTGAGTTGTCGAGTGTTGGAATTTCGGTGGAGTCTGATAATCCCGGTTGGATTGATCCTGATGAGTCTGACGTTACTGTGATTTGTCGGAGGGATTCTGGAGAATTGTGGCCGGATTCAGGTATTGATCGGTCGAAAATGAGTGATTGTGGTGAGAAAGTGGAGTTAGGTTTGGGGAAAGTGGTGATGATCATGTGTGTGAAGTGGGGAGTCAGAGGGGTATGGGAGAATTAGGGTTTGAATCTGGTGAAGAGCCTTTGGCAGTGATTGAGTTTGAAGGTGTTCATGAGGTAGAAAATTTGATCGTTGGTTCTGATGGTTCTGTGGATAAAATGGATATGGTGGCTTTAATTAGTGAAGAGGTCACTGATGGGTCGGAAATGGGTGCTAGGGAAGAAGAGAGGTCGGTTGTGGTGGTGGATGGAGGCGATATCGGGAAAGAAGTGGAGAACTCTAATGAAGAGGAGAAGAAGACATGATCTGGTGGAAAATTCCGCTGGAGTTGGTGAAATTTTGTGTATTCAGAGTTAGTCCTTTGTGGTCCATTTCGGTGGCAGCTGCAATGTTGGGAGTGTTTATAATGAGGAGAAGATTGCAGAATATGAAGAGGAAGTCAAAAAGCTTGCAGATGAAGGTCACGGTGGACCATAAGGTGAGATGCATTTCAGTTTGTTGCTCTCAGTCACTATGTTTTTAAAAGCTTGCATGTCATTTGGCTACTTATTCCTTATTCGTCTCAACCAACATTTCAGTTGGTGTAATATAATTTGGTCAAAAATTTAAATACTTTGAGTGCTCTGGCTATATGTTACCTTCCCTTGTATTTTTTTAGGCCTGAAGGATAAGTCTTCCATCACAACCTGCGTTCCTATTATTGTGGCAGACGATATTTTCTTTTTAATATCACTATTGATTACACTGTAAAACATAGGTAGAATCTGATACAGAGACACCTTTTTTGTTGTGCAAAGGTAGATATGTCAAATGGGGCGGGTACGGGCGGGTATGACCCGGTTATAAAGGGTAACGGGTATGAACGGGTAACGGGTATTATTTACCCGTTTATGTAAACGGGTATAAACGGGCGGGTATATAGGATAACGGGTATAAACGGGTAACGGGTATTAATTTACCCGTTTACCCATTAAATACCCGTTTATCCACTAATAACTCATTTACCCTTTAACTACATATTTTTATTTTACCAACTATTCTATTATTTGTAAAATACGAAAAATGAGTATCTAATTTTTTAGTAGATTGATAGTAGTTTATGAGTAGAACTTGATGAATTTTTCTAATGAAATATAACGGGCGGGTAATGGGTGACCCTATAATAAACGGGTATAAACGGGTAACGGGTATGATTACCCTTTATCTCTAAACGGGCGGGTATAGACGGGTATTTTAACGGGCGGATAAAGGGCGGGTAACGGATAATGGGTAATTTTGACATATCTACGCAAAGGGAATCTTTTCACTTCTTAGTCATGTTCATGCTGCATGCTGTTGCCTATTCTTCTCAGATTTTTTATTAAAGCATAACACAGTTTACTGGTCCGGGAATGTGCATTCCTTCTCATGGTCTGGTTTATTTTAGCGTTGTCTTAACACAAATACAAACATGATTTGGGTTGGCAACTGACCTTGTTTCCTGTTGGTCTTGTCTGGTTACCCATGTTTCATTTGTTTAATCTGAATATGAAATCTGTTTTTCTCCTACTTGAATATGAAATCTATTTTTGTAAGAACTCATTGTTTATTCTTGATACTGCAGAAGGTGGATCAGTTCATGAGCCGTGTTGCCCGCCTCAATGAAGCATTCTCAGTGGTTAGACGTGTTCCCATCATACGGCCTTCATTGCCTGCCCCTGGAGCTACTTCATGGTCTGTTATGAACATACGGTGATGCTTTTACAGTGAGAACGTGTAACTAGCAGCAGTATTATGCATAAGTCATGGATTCTCTTAGAACTAGTGCCTGTTTCATACTTCCCCAGCTTGTTAATGTACCGTTGCAAATGGAAAATTATGGGTTTGATATGGCTCGGACCGTCGAATTAACTCTCAAATATTATTGTCTCTCATACGCAAATGTCATAGTTAATAACTCGAAGGACTCGATTGTAATATCTTAAAATTAAAACACAGACCTCTTCCGATCTGGAGAAAATCAACACCAGAAAAGAAAGACGACCCAATTCCCGAGATCGCTCTCGACACAAGTCTCTCATTTCAATCGCAAGCGATCTCAACAAATTGACGAATGTCGCTTAACATGAAAAGCTTCACGGAAGCCCTAGCGAAGACCGCAGCCGTAATCGAAAAGAAAGTACAAAACACAGTTCAGGAGGTAACAGGTCCGAAACCCTTACAAGACTACGATCTGTTACAACAGATCGGCTCAGCCGGACCAGGTTTAACATGGAAGCTATACTCAGCTAAGTCAGCACGTGGATCGTCGATTTCTCAACAGTATCCGATTGTATGTGTTTGGGTGTTGGATAAGAAGGCGTTGTCTGAGGCTAGGCAGAGAGCGGGATTGAGTAAAGCGGCGGAAGATTCGTTTTTGGATGTGATTAGGAAGGATGCGGGGAAGTTGGTGAGATTGAGGCATCCTGGAGTTGTGCATGTGGTGCAGAATTTGGATGAGAATAAGAATGCTATGGCAATGGTTACGGAACCGTTGTTTGCTTCTGTGGCGAATACGCTTGGAAATTTTGAGAATATTGGGCATGTGCCTAAGGAGCTTAAGAGAATGGTATGTGCGTGCTTGGTACTTGGTTGTAGTTGATAAGTTGCTTGCTTTAATGTTAGTAGGCGCGTGGCTTTGAATTCATTTAGAACAAGGGCTGCCTTATTAATTCTTGATTTTTCATTGCTGACTTGAAACCACATTAGGATGATCAAATATGATTCAGTGACCTGTTAAATCTTTATTAGACACACTGTTTGTCAGCTGTATGGTTCTTCTTTTGGCAGGAGATGGGGCTGTTGGAAATGAAGCATGGCTTACTCCAGATTGCTGAGACTCTTGATTTCCTCCATAATAATGCGCGTCTTATCCACCGAGCGTTGTCGCCAGAGGTTAGGCTTTCTTTTCTATATCGTTATCAGTGTTATTAGTTTGATTGTTGGTTTTAAGATGCAAGGTTAGTTATAATTGCTTTTTAGTGTGCTTTTAGGGCCGAAGCCCCATTTTGTTCCAACTTTTGATTACTGAATTTATGGAAAACCCTTGGAAATATTTTTGATGCTGTCTTTAGTTTTGTTTATGTTGTGGCCGCAATCTATTTTATCTTATAGACCGTGCATGTGATTTCTAATGCCTACGAAAAAGCTTGGTTTGTTTCGTTTTGTAGTTTATAATTTTATATATCTTCAGTTACCGAGTAGTTTTATAAGTACCAATTAATTCAGTCAAAAAGCTTATTTGCTTGTTGTTAAACGCGTCTCACAAAAATTTTGTCACTCATTCACTTCACTTGCATTGGCACACAAAGCAGCACGAATTGCCATGTATTGTAAGTAGCAAGTTCGTAACTTTTGTGATTTCATAATTAACTACAGCCGGCATGTATACAAATCTAAGTTAACTTGACGAGATAAACTTCGCAAGACAGAATGACCGAATTAAGTTTCTGAGTCTAAAGTACAAACATGTCAAACAATGTGATTGATCAAGGTTGATATGTACGTATCCACTTTTGGGTTTTATTTGTGGTTCCTGTGTTTCAGTTGTCAAAACGGTAGTCTATGGGCTTTTTTAGTTCTGATATCGGGAAGGATGGATTAGTGACTGCGAAATTGTTTAGCGAAGTTCATTATTACCCCCAAAATTCTCGATTTTTAAATATCTGCATTAGTTAATCTGGCGTCGCTCTGTTTTTTATTTCCATGCCTTTGTACTCCTAACATCGTTGTCTGTCTTCTAAATGTTTAATAATCTTATTTAACTTCCCAGCAAGCTTGGCAACATCTATGAGTCATACCTTTTGTATAGTAATTGTACGATGTATATAAATCTAATATAATTCCCTTATCACTGCAGAATACTCTTATCACTGCAAGTGGCGCTTGGAAGCTTGGTGGGTTTGGCTTTGCAATCTCTTCTGATCAAGCCTCTAGTGATTTGTCTAATGGACAAACCTTCCACTACTCGGTGTGTTACTATTTTTCGTGTCATCATTGGCCAATGATTATGCTACTGGATCTAGAATATAAGTTAATTATTCATTTCCACTTGCTACCTGAGTTACATCTTTAGAGATCTTTTTTCGCTCTTCAGGAATATGATGTTGAAGATTCTGTCCTGCCGCTTCAGCCATCACTAAACTATTGTGCTCCTGAATTGGTCCGAAGTAATTCTGGTTCAGCTGGCTGTGCTTCAGATATTTTCAGTTTTGGGTGCCTTGCTTACCACTTGATTGCTCGGAAGCCTCTGTTCAATTGCAACAACAACGTGAAAATGGTATATGGTTCTATAATTTGACATGCATTATTTTTTCTCTAGTTTCTCTTTTTTATTTTTGGTGTGTGTATGCTTCCTAATGTGAGCATTCTTTCTTTCAGTATATGAATACCTTGACATACTTAACCAATGAAGCGTTTTCTTCTATTCCATCTGACCTCGTTCCTGATTTACAAAGAATGCTCTCGTCTAATGAGTCTATCCGCCCAACAGCTTTGGACTTCACTGGTAAGTTTGTTTTGGTTTTCCCAGAACAAAGAGGCACGTATATCTTATCTTCTATGATAAATGTTTGAGATCGTTCACTACATCGGTTGTTGTTGATGTTGATCATATGTTTATGTGAAACCCCTACGTTGGTCTTAAGTGTAAATCCATCTTACTTCCAGGCTCTTCATTTTTTCGAGATGATACAAGGTTGCGTGCTCTACGATTCCTGGATCACATGCTTGTATGTGCTTTGGAGCATTAACAATCTGCATCATTGTCACAGAAGATATGATAATGATGCTTTAGTTATCTTACTGATGGAAGACTTTTGGATTTCAGGAAAGAGATAATATGCAAAAATCTGAGTTTCTGAAAGCATTATCGGATATGTGGAAAGATTTTGATTCTCGTGTCTTAAGATACAAGGTTTGACCGTTATGATGTCATTTATTTCTTTTATCACTGATGGCTTGGATTGACATGTTACTCTTATTTTTGCATTAACATGTATAGCAAGTTATCGGATATACATTATGATCAACTTTAGAAGAACCTCTCTTTTCTGCAGAACCATTTGATAAAACCAGAGTAGTATATGGGCAGCATCAGCTTCTAAATCTAATAATAAAGAAGCAATTGGCTGTGTATTCTTTGTATTTATAAAGTCTTACTTTTGTAGTTTCTTCTAGTTCCAAGTTTTGTTTGTTAACTAGACGATTAGGGTTTGCAAGGGTAGCGGTTATGCAGTAATACAGTTTGTCGTTGCATGTTAACGTGGTTTCTATCTGTAACAGGTACTTCCACCTCTTTCAGCTGAACTCCGAAATGTGGTGATGCAACCAATGATTCTTCCAATGGTTCTCACAATAGCCGAGTCACAGGTGATTTTGTTTTCCGTGTAGTACATTCTTTATACACTATTATCAATCAGGAACTTAGCACTACTAACTATTATGTATTAACCCTACACATTGTATCCTAAATTCCTCCATTAAATCATTTGTATCAGTAATTGGAATTGCCATCATTTCAAGTACATGAACTAATCAAGTACTATTCAAAAATTAGTCTGACCAATACTTAAACTTTAGTCAGGTAATAACTAATAAGAATTTTAGAAATCTCAAGGGTAGTTTTTCTTCAAATATGTAACCTTCGTATCTCAGGCTATACTTTCGGTTGCACTTCTTAATTTGTAAACTACAAATGTTATTATTTTCATAGACTATCACTCTTCTCCGACATAGCAAGTTGTAAAATGATATAAATATTTCTATTTCTCTTAGATTAAGTTAGAACTTAGAAGTGCTTACTTTGTTGTTCTGATAACATTAGAGGCTTTGGATAGTTAATAATGTGTACGATTTTTGTAAAATGCGAGTAAAATAATTTCCTTGATAAGGAATATTTTTTATGAATTATCTATTTGATATATGTTTTCTGTATTTGCAGGATAAAAATGACTTTGAGTTATCTACTTGCCTGCCCTTGTTCCTGTACTTAGTTCCGCTGCAGGCGAGACACTATTGTTGCTCGTGAAGCATGCAGATCTTATCATCAGTAAGGTGACTGAAAGAAGCATATTATTGAAATTAGCCAGGACAGGCTCTCGAGGGCATATTTTATCTACATTACTTCAGTCTCAAAATAACGTTGTGTAAACATATTTTCACAAGTCGTGCCAAATATCATATAATTCGCGTGAGTAGATGAATCGTTGATTTGTCTTTTCAGTCGGTGACTTATTCAGTTGTTTTAACTTTGTAGGCCAGTCAGGAGCACTTAATATCACATGTGCTGCCACTGATTGTTCGAGCTTATGATGATACAGATGCACGCATACAAGAAGAAGTTTTGAGGAAGTCAGTTGCACTTGCTAAGCAACTTGATGTGCAGGTTGAGTAATGGGTTATTGTTATTGGTTGAGTGTAGTCTGTAATGCCTTCTGTTGAGCTGAACAACGAACCTTAAAATTCACTTTAATATGACAACTGTTTAGAAACTTAACTTAGGTACTTATTTTTAATTTGTTAATGATTCTAGTTAAATTCACATCAGAAAATCAAACATGTTGCTTGTGTTCATTTTTGGTGCTTGACTGAAGAGATGAACAAAATAACTGAAATATATATGTTACCTTATTATATTTCACCTTCGTGTCCATACTTTTTCAACAAGAAGTACAGGAATACAATTAGTTAATTTATAATTTCTAAACATATTTGAAACTATAGCTTTAGAATTGAAAATCAAACATTTTTACGGCACTTACATCACTTCATTGTTGTTACTTGTAAGTAGCTTGGTTTTAATTTTGTTATCCAACTATGTTGCAGTTAGTGAAACAAGCCATATTGCCTCGTGTTCATGGTTTGGCCCTTAAGACTACTGTTGCTGCGGTATGTTTCAATGACACATTTTGTTTACGTGAATTATGAAGAACGGTGTTTTATCGTATTTTGGTGCTCTTTACTTTGTTGGGTGAATTACAACTGTTGACACTTCCATTATTTTTACCGAATAATTTCTGTATTGTTGGATGACCTCTTGACTGGAAAACCTTGATAACGTCAGGCCATGGCTGTTAACTCATTTTCGATGGAACTTTAGTACATTTATTATAATATAAAACTTCATGTTTCAAATTTTTCAATAGGACATCTTAGCAGTAGCTGACACGGTGTCTTGGCAGGTGAGAGTCAATGCTTTGCTGTGCTTAGCAGAATTGGTTAACACACTCGATAAACAAGCAATTCTTGACATTTTGCAAACCATCCAACGGTGTACAGCTGTTGATCGGTCTGCGCCTACATTGATGTGTACACTTGGGGTGGCAAACTCTATTCTTAAGCAGGTAAGGTCTATGATTGGCTTGAAAAATTCTGGTTATCATGCCTTAATCTCTTTTCCCCACTGAAGTGATCACTGTATCAATTGTTCTTATTTTAATCAGTACGGTGTCGACTTTGTGACGGAGCATGTCCTCGCGTTGCTTATACCACTTCTAACTTCACCCCAATTAAATGTCCAGCAATTCGCCAAATACATGTTTTTTGTTAAAGATATTCTCAGGTGCGCTATTTGAATTTCATAGTCCTTCATCCACTGACGTTGACTTTCATGCTTTGTTATAATTTGATAAATGTGTATGGTTACAGGAAGATAGAAGAAAAGCGAGGAGTTGTCACAACAGATGCTGGAATTGCAGATGTGAAGTCATTTGGAATTGGTGATGGCTTGAAGTTGGACTCTCAGAAGAGAGGTAATGCATCTGTTACATCCACAGTAACAAGTAGCCCTTCTTGGGATGAAGACTGGGGACCTTCCAAAAGAGGATCCGCCTTGCCAACAAGTTCTTCCTCGCCTAGTTTGTCAGTCGGATCTAGTGCCCAACAAAATCACCTGCCTTCCAACATTCAACAAAATAGTATCACATCCACACTATCGCAGTCCACAAATTTGGCCCCTCAAAACCAGCAAAGTTCACAGTCGGTTGCTTCTGTTGATATAGAGTGGCCTCCTCGATCATCCCATGGAGTCACCTCTTCGCCAATTGGTATTGAAACCCAAAATCAAAGTACAGGGACACCATCAAACACGGATGACTTTGATCCTTTTGCTGACTGGCCCCCACGGTCAAGTGATTCCACGGGCGGGTCAAATTCTTCCAACAACATCATGAGTATGTCATACAATGCCAACAATCAGACAAATAATGTTTCAAGGTTGGGTTTGGGATCCCAAGTTCACACACCATATGGACAAAATCGATCAAGCACAGGTGGTTTGCTAAATAGCATGCCAATGAGCACCCAGGGATCACTTGGATTCATGAAACAGAATCAAGGAGTGTCATCTACAGGTAGTTCTTATAACAACAAGCCGCTGGGAATTGAATCTGTATTTTCCTCCAATAAAAACGAACAGCAGCATGCCGCTCTCAGACTCGCCCCACCTCCCATGACGGCTGTAGGGCAAGGAAGAGGTCGAGGGAGAGTGAGTCATACTCGACCTACTCACACAAAGTCTGCATCCGATCAACCACCTCTTCTAGATCTGCTGTAAATTCACGGTAACATAATTTCAGCCTTGGATGAACTATGCTGCTAATGGATATGCTTAATTCATTACAAACACATTTGTCATTTCATTTCCATATATTTGTTTCATATAGTTAGATCGTTGCGCCTTTTGTGTATTCATATAGTTTGTGTAATTATTTTTACACTTGAATCCTCTGTAAAGAAAAGAAACTGAAAATAGTGAATTCTTCATTCATATCAACAGCAGTCTTTCCATGGCTTGATTGCAAGAAATATAGAAAATTGGTAACAAAAAATGTTATTTACAGCATCCAAATTTAAAGAAGTAGATGGGTTTGTCATTCTAAACTAGCTCTGTGTTTGTTTCGTTTCTGAGATTTTTTCCTCAGTGTTTCCAGTTCAGTTTTGTATTGAACAATTGATATCAAAAAAAAGTTAACAGGTTTTTGAGAGTGCTTATTCCGGTCAATGTGTGAATTGGTGTAGAAAAACCAGCAGCTTTCAACAGAATCCATTCGCCTCGGAAGTTGTAGTTTCAATCCAACAAGGAGCATGTTACTGTCACATTATGGACTGAAAGTGCAGCAAGTTGATGTGCCGATTGGTCCAAGAAGTTTTGTACTTTCTCCATCTTTTAATGTTTGAACACTTTTTTTTAAGTCCTTTCAATTATTCAACCGCACATTTATTTTTTATTTATTTTTATTTAAACGATTCATTCACAACGACACATTTTCTATTTTTCATTTCTTAAAAATCATGAAATTTATACTTTGGACAAATGAATGTGGAGGGAGTACTACAAAACTAGAAAAACAATGTATTTCACTGGACACAATCGTCAGGTTACAAGCAGTGTTTTCCTAATTTAAAGTAATGGCATTATTCTAGTCCAAACTTAAAGTAAAATTCTCACCCTCTGCTCTCTGCTCCACACCATCTTTGTTTAACCACACCTAGTTGTTCAGTTTTGTCCTAAACCTGTTGTTCTTTAAAAGTCGATGACGCTTGCTCAAAGAGTTCTCCAGTGCAGTCATTTTAATCGACTGTTGATCAATCACTCTGCTAGTTGATCCATCTCTAGACAACACAATTTGATATCCATCATCATATTCATCCATGCCTTCTGCAACAATCTGCCACACTAAACCACCAGCAAAACTTCCTTCACGTCTCGCTAAACTGAGAATACTTGCATACACTCCACTCAAGAATCCGTCTCTAGACCCGATGCTGTATCCCGGGTCTTTACTAGATTTCCCAAACTCTGTAAAAACCAATGGCTTTTTTAGAATACTTTTTGAATCTGATGAATGCATCGCCATCCATCGTTGCAGGAATGCGGTCTGACTCCCTTCGCTTTGTCCAGAAAGCCTGTAACACAATACAAAAAACATATGATCAATAACAACCACGTTCAATTCCTTTACATTTCCTCATTTAAATTATAAAGACTTTTTTCGCAATTACCAAATATCCGGGTATGCATGTATAGTGGCAAAGTCTACTTCTGGAACAAGATTGTTGGAAATGAAATCAGTTCCAACTTGATACCCAGGATTATACTGTTTTCTGTCTTGTATTGAATCTCCATAGAATCCTTCCATGCCTATCTCCAACAACTGCTTTTTATCGATCGATTTAACATGACTAGCCATCTCTTGAACCCATCCCTGAAAAATCAGCATTTTTCATATCATCAAATTTTACATAAAAGATTTCTGTTAGTGAAATATTTTTCTAGTTTTCTTAGATTCAGATTCATACGTTTAAGGTTTTTCCAGAATAATCAGCTTGACAACGAGGCTCGTTCATTAGCTCCCAAGCCATGATCGTTGCATCATCTTTATAAGCAATGCCAGTAATGGTATTAATCCTGGTCATGACTCTCTGCAACATCAGTTAGAAATTTGTCAGTTAAAATTTCCGGAAAGTATTTATTTTCATGCTAAATAAATTTTAAATGCTGAGTATACATAAATGTACCTGAACATGGTTTTTGTAGTAACTCTTAGTGACAGGATGTGTGTAAAAATCGTCGTCGTTGCTGATAGATACACCGGCATTTCTAGCCCAAGTTATACTGAGGTCTCCCGCCGAAGTCGTTATAATTATTGATAAAGCTCAAAATTAGACGCATTCGATGCCTTTTAGCTTCGGCCACCACAAAATCCAGTGCCTGAATTCCATACAAGAAATCAGTTCAAGTAATGAAATTGAGTAAGTAAGAGAAGAAAATGAGACCTGAAAAACTTTTTCGTCGTAAACTCCAGGGGAAATCTGCAATGGGTGATCACCTCCATCGCTAAATGCCCATGTTCGACAGACGCTGAGACCTGCAGCAGAAGCATCTCTGAACACATTTGAGACTTTGTAACGGTCAGCTGGATTAGATGCTACATGCATCATCCAGTAAGAATTAAAACCATTGAAAAGGAATGGTGATCCATTGAGGATGAACTGAGAGCCTGATGTATGAACAAAATGTGGATGTCTTGGCAATGTGGCATTAGAAATGAGAATGGGAAGAGCTAAAAGGATCAAAAGTGTGTGCTTGATGCAGCTTAGTATCCATGAGAACACCATTGACGGATTGGTGGATAGTACTTGTGAGAGCTGTTGAGAAGTGCAAGTTGAGTGTGAGAAAGTTGGTTACTACAGATGGGTATTTATAAGAATTTTGAAAGAAACACAAATTGAAATATGAGTAATCCTGAATGCACACCAAAAGACGAAAATGTCTTTACTTTCTGACCATTTACACAATCCACTCAAAGTTATTTTGATAATTACGCTAAAATTATCAAAATAGCTCTGTACGTGGTCGCCACATATCGAAACTCGGGAGTTTCGTATGCACTGACTCGATGCGCCAAACATTACTCTTGAAATATTCAATAATGATACTATTTGATGCAATTATGCATCGGTTAATGCAAAGACACAAATAGCAAGACTTTTGAGTCGACACAGTTTTATCGTAAATTTCCATAAATATAAAAGTCCTAGGATGAGATATATATTTTTGTAGATGAAGGACATGATGATTTTTATTAATTTAATGGTCGATATTGATAACCATAACTGATCATATTTTTTTGTAAATCAACCGTTCATTTTAGTTAAAAATTAACTTTAATCTCATTTATCGAACTAATCAAATAGGTATTACATAAAACTATTGTCAATCTTGATCCTATCCTATGTATATAAGATAGATATTTCTTTTTCTTCTATCGAATATTCGAATTGGACATTTTCAAAAAAAGGATTTTCTTGAGATCTACACTAGAATTAGCAGTTAAATTACACTCTACTTGATCTTTACGGCTGTCCTGCGGCGCTTAATGAGCTAGTTTCTAGTATGAACCACTTTAAATACTTTTACTTTTAGAAACAAACTCCAATCCTTCTCCTTCATTGTCCTGCAAATGTGTAGTCTTTCACACATTTGCAACAAGTGACTGTCTTTGCCATACCCTGCACAAAGGCTCCAACACTTTAATATTTCTCTTATTCGTCAATTGCATCAAACATGGACCAGCCTTATCCTGTTTGTAAATCTTTTGCTTCATCCAATGCAAGCAGAAAATAATGTGAGTTTCAACTTGGACCACATTAAGAATTACAGAAATGTTCCTCAAGCATGGGCAGTCGCATTTAACGTAAATATACACAATACAGTGTAACAAACCATAAAAACTGGCAGGTAGAGATTTATTGACAAATGAAGTGCAGAGGTAAAAATAAAAATATTACTAATTCTCGGGAAGTCACCTGTCTCGTGATCAGCTGTCGTTGGTTGAGTAACCGCAAGTTGAGTAGTTATTTCTGCAGAAGATTACTGCCTTCTGTTGTATGCCTGCATGTGATAAGGTGAGGCAAACATGTCACAGAGCGGAAATTACTCAGAATAAAATGGGAATTGCAGGGATCAAAATATAGATGAAGAAAAAGGATATAACAGTGACAGAGATCAGGGCTGTTTGTCTCTAATAAAATATTACCTATCAAGAAAATAAGGGTATAATCATGTCCTTAGGTCGGGCATCGGCTAAAGGGAGCTGTCTTGAAAACATGGGCTGTTTTCTAAATGACTGAGAGAGAAGATATTAACTGCAATTCACGTGAACAGTTTTATGCGTCGCTCAAGTCCATCACTCTGAGCAGCATTTCAGAAACTAATTTTAATATGACATAAAAGGCGATAATCTTCTACTTGCATCTCTACTAAATTAAAGCTGACTGAAAATGATCATTATCATGATTTCTTGGGGAAAATGAGGAATAAGAGGAAAAATACAAGTGAATGCATGTACTTGCTAAGAAGTTTAGTTGAGAGGCTGCAATGCAAAGCGGCAATTACTCATGTGCAGGACTCTTACCTCTGTCTTGAACAAATTAAACCAGCTTCCCTGATTTTTAAGACAGGAGAATATGTCTTTAGGACGAGCAAAACTAGAAACGGGTTATTTCATAAAGTTGAATTTCTGTGACAAATAAGAACTCAATCTCATGATGATTTAAGCCGGACCACAATGCGCACGAACTTAAATATGAAGCTCGTTTTGATAATCTTGAACTTGGATATTAAATATGTGGATCGATGGCCGTATGCCAATAATCATTGATTTTGGGGGAAAAGCAAAATTAGGCTTTAAACTATCATGTGTAACCCAGATACAGGCTGATTGACAAAAGATGTCAGCAGTAAAAACCAATATTGGAGAGTGCCCATACACAAACTATGCAGAACTTTATTCACATTGTTTAGTAGGATAATAACAAGTCCCATATATTGCTGTATGTAAGGTAATAGTAGTATATCCATGCTTTCATACATCAAATATGTAGAGTTTATTTATCATACCCTTATACGACAGGCAGCATCAATACTATTGTTTGCTACATATACCTCCCGTTAAGTCATTTTTTTACCCTCCTGGCTGTAGGAGGTAGATATCACTGAGTTCTTCACTGATCAGTTACCTAGTTCAAAAAAGAAAACTTTAAGATATTTCCATGCAGTACACAACATATCACCACTCAAATGCACATGAGTAACGCCATAAAAAAATCCAATTATAGGTTCATGATGTGCCACAGATAACAACCAACAGACCGCAATGGATATTTTTTAAAATGTAGACATAGTGATCTGCTACTCATTTGGAACAGGGAGCTGTGACAGAATCGAGATTCAGAATTAATTCAGAAGATGAACAGTCAACGAGACAGATTTAATGCTGAAGTCCAAGAGTCTGAGAATGCACGAATTTAATGTGCATTGGAAATTGAAATTCCTCTACTAACATCTGTATATAAAGGTGTGACTGACAAAGAAGAAGTGGAGAGGCATAGAGAGTATTGAGTCTGGTGTTCATCCTACATCTGAGAAGGAGGAAGTTTCTGAGTGATTCACGTCACAGAGAAACTTGTTCTGTGTCTGTAAGTGTTCTGTTGTAACAGTGAGTAATATAAGATTTTCTTTGTCTGGATTAGCCTGGGAATAGACCAGGTGAACCAGGAAATCTGTGTCACTGTTTTTTGTTCTGTTTTTCCTTTGTCTTGTTGCTCCGATCCGTAACAGGGCTCTGGGCTCATCCGCTGTGCACCAATTCTGTGTCAACAATTGGTATCAGAGCCGCTGGATCAGGAGCTATGGGAACAGCGAAGGTGGAGCTGGACAGATTTGATGGAAAGGGGGACTTTGCTCTATGGAGACAGAGAATGAGAGCTGTCTTGGTCCATATGAAGGTGGCTAAGGCTTTGAATGGCATAAACAGTCTTCCTGCAGATCTGAGTCAGGCCGAGAAGGAGGATATGCTTGAGCTAGCCTACAGCACGATAATCTTGCATCTGGGAGATAGGGTGTTGCGTGAGGTGTCAAAGGAAAACACAGCAGCTGGAGTTTGGCTGAAACTGGAGCAGCTGTACATGACAAAGACGCTGACAAACAGGGTGTATCTGAAAGGTAAACTGTTTGGTTTCAGGATATCTGATGACAAAGATATAGAGGAGGCTCTTGATGATTTCTCTAAGACGGTGATAGACTTAGAAAATATTGGAGTGAAGGTTGAGGATGAGGATCAGGCCATTATGATTCTGAATTCATTACCTCAGTCATACTCTATATTTGTTGAGACTATGAAATATGCTAGAGAATCAATCAGTTTGGAAGAGGTGTTAGCAGCCTTGAAATCTAAGCAGATCGAGAACAAGGGATCTGTGTCAGACGTTGGTGAAGGGTTGATAATCAGAGGGGAGGTCAAGATCTGATTCAAGAAACTCATCCAAGTCTGGAAAGAATGGTGATTCCAGAGTGTTGAAGTGTTACTTTTGTCATAAGGAGGGTCACTTTAAGAAGGATTGTCCTGAGAGGAAAAAGAAGACCATCCAAGGAGTCATCTGAGTCAGGAGAAGCTTCTGTTGTAGAAGAAGGTTATGAGAGTGCTGAAGTTCTTGTTACTACTGTCAAAGGAGAACACACTGGCTGGATATTGGATAGTGGCTGTTCATTTCATATGACATCAAATAGAACCTGGTTTGAGAAGTTTTCTGACACAGAAGAGGGTCAGGTGATGATGGGGAATAACAAGTCATGTAAAGTCCTTGGCAGAGGCTGTATCAGGTTCAAGATGTTTGATGGGGCTGAAAGAATTCTCACTAATGTAAGGTATGTTCCTGAAATTAAAAGAAATTTGATTTCGTTGGGAGAACTAGATAAGCTTGGTTGTTGTTTCATTGCTGAAAAAGGAGTAATCAAGGTGATTAAGAGTCCTCGGGTTGTGATCAAGGGTGTGCGGACAAATGGATTGTATAATCTCATTGGTAGCACAATTATTGGTACTGTGTCAGGAGTATCAAGGTTTCCTGAATCAGGGAAAGCAAGGTTTGAGGTGGAGCATGGGGATCAGATTGCTGGAGATGTTGATCCAGGCAATGTAGAAGTTGTTCGTGAACAAGCTGAACCTGAGTCAAGTGCTGAAGCAGAAGATAGTTTGGGAGATTATCGACTGGTGCGAGACAGATCCAGGAGGAATATCAGAAGGAGTGTTAGATATTGGTTTAAGGATCTGGTAAGTTTTGTCTTGAACATTGTGGAAGGATCTGAGAATTCGGAACCTGGATCATACCGTGACGCAGGCAAGCTGAAGAAGAAACTTTTCTGGGAGGCTGAGACAGATAAGTTGAAGACTCAGTGGAACTCATTTGGTGAAATGAAGGACTTGGGATTTGCACAGAAAATGTCCAAGGAAGGAGCTGAGGAAGAAATGATGAAGTCAATTCCTAGTACAGAGGTAGTTGGCTGTCATGTACACACTGGTTTGCACAAGAGCGGATCTTGCACATGTTGTGAGTCAGATTAGAAGATTTATGGAATCATCCAGGACATATCACTGGGAGGCAGTGGAGTGGGTGGTGAGGTACTTAAATGGTAATCTGAGAAGGTGCTTGAGATATTCTGAGTCTGTAAGTGACTCAGAGATGGTAACAAGCTTTGTTGATTCAGGTTGTGCTGGTTGTGTTGAAACCATTAAATACCAGACCGGTTCAATGTTCATTGTGCTTGGGACTACAGTTAGCTGGAACAGAAATTTGTATGGAGTAGCTGTTTTGTCAGCAACTGAATCAGAGAGTCTAGGGACAACTGAAGGAGTAAAGAAAGCACTGTGGTTGAGGGATATCGTGACTGAGCTGAGTTCTGCACAGAAGTGTGTGTGCAGAGGAGTGATAGTCAGAGGGCCTCGTATATATTTACCTTTGTCAGGAAGGGTTAGTCTGCTTGCACCATAAGGTGGGCAGAGAGTCTGTTGGAAATGAGCTAGCGATCAAGGTGGAGATTGTAGACATAGTGATCTGCTACTCATTTGGAACAGGGAGCTGTGACAGAATCGAGATTCAGAATTAATTCAGAAGATGAACAGTCAACGAGACAGATTTAATGCTGAAGGCCAAGAGTCTGAGAATGCACGAATTTAATGTGCATTGGAAATTGAAATTCCTCTACTAACATCTGTATATAAAGGTGTGACTGACAAAGAAGAAGAGGAGAGGCATAGAGAGTATTGAGTCTGGTGTTCATTCTACATTGAGGTGGAAGTTTCTGAGTGATTCACGTCACAGAGAAACTTGTTCTGTGTCTGGAAGTGTTCTGTTGTAACAGTGAGTAATATAAGATTTTCTTTGTCTGGATTAGCCTGGGAATAGACCAGGTGAACCAGGAAATCTGTGTCACTGTTTTTGTTCTGCTTTTTTTTCTTTGTCTTGTTGCTCCGATCCGTAACAGGGCTCTGGGCTCATCCGTTGTGCACCAATTCTGTGTCAACAGCTCAAATATTAGCAGACAAGGGGTTATGCAGCGGACATAACCTCAGACAAAAGTACTCCATGGCCTTATCTAGAACAAAGCTTGTTGGCTGCTACGTGGATACACATGAGCTAGAGTAGAGGAAGGGGACCATTAAACAAGGAAAACAATCATCAATGAACAAATCGGTTACACTCAGAGTTCATAAACTTAACAACAACTAGGCATGGAAATTCAAGTCAAAGAAACAAGGCAGAGTCCACAAAAGCATGAAACCAGAAGCTAAGATAGCAAACAAACCAAATCAACTCACCTGCCGGTTCCTTGTTTCCGATTCTGGAAGAGAGATTAGGGTAAAGGTGAATGACAAGCAACATTATTTATACTAAAGACTGAACCATCATTATCACAACAATCAACATTATCAAAAGAGATAAGGAAAGAAATCACAAGGCATCAACATAGTTATCAAAATTGAGATTAGATAATTCCTCACGACAAATGCTGATCCAATTAGAATTTGAAGATCAATTCACCGCGGTCAGACAAAAGAGTTACATAACAACTGAACACAGAACATTCTACTCAACCGTTTCAAGACGAGCTTGACACTGATAAATGCGCCACAACAAATAAAGTCAGGACAACGTCACTAAACAACACTCAAATGTTGCTCATGCTGAGGGGGCAATTTGTAGGCACTTAAAATTTATGAAAGTGCTGAAAAAAGAAAAGAAATAATTATTTTGAATTAACATTAAATTTTAATTCAATTTAATTATTTTGGGTCAGCCCACTAAAGTAAATGGGTTGTTGTGCACTGGCCCGCAAATCAAGCCAAACCCAAAATGGATTTTCTCCCTATAAATAGAAAGCTCCTCATTCATTTGAGGGAACCCAAAAAACTGAAGAGAATAACTCTCTGAAGAAACCCTAGCTCTACGCAAACGGCAAGTATATAAAATTTACAAGCCTGCTAAAGCTACTCAGAAAAATCCTCAACGCAGAAGCGAGATCAAGTCAACGCGACCCTCGCCAATACAACAATCAAGAAAGCTTACGCAGTGCAAGTGCACACAACGCACCGCCTGCTACAACAAAGCAAACTCAGCACGCGCAGTCAACAAGTACACAAAACGTACTGCATGCCAAAGCTACCCAAAGTATCTTAGCTTACGCAGTTAACAAGTACTTAACACACACGCCTGCAAAGCAAAGCAACTCCAACTCAAGCAGTCAACAAGTGCTCAACGCACCGCCTGCAAATCAACTCCAACTCAAGCAGTCAACAAGTGCTCAACGCACTGCCTGCCAAAGCAAGGAATCCAAGTCCTCATAACCTTCACCTACGCAGTCAACAAGTGCTCATCGCACCGCCTGCCAAAGCATCAACAAATACAAGTGAAATCAAGTCATCGCGACCTTCACTCGTTCAAGTCAACCAAGCTCACGCAGACACAAGTGTTAAACGAATTAGAATCAGAGGAGCAATAGAGAGTGAACACATAAACTTTTGAAATTCAAAACAAAGAAAATATTTGCATCTTTATTTTGTTCAAAAACAAAATATTGAGTTTACAGCTGCCAACAACAATTTTCAGCCACAAATGAAGTGACATAGTTTTGAATTATTGTATACCCTATGTCGTTTTATAATTAGAAATTTAATTATGTCTGGATGTTTTTTAATTTTAAATACTGGATATTTGTGACCTATACACAAAAATCATTAACATCATATGTGTATATGATTTCGAAATGACCATATCACTTTCTTTTTATAATTTAAATTCTCCTACAATGTTGTCATACTCTTCAAAACATGATAGTTTCTAAATGTTTTGCTGTGGATCGATTTTATTGCAAGTAAAATTAGTTTGTTTATCTATAAAAACCTTCAAACAGTCCATCTCCAAGCGGACTAAAGTTTGGAAAATAACATAGGCTATTAGTAAAGCTAGTGTTGGACGGGTTCGGGTTAGCCATCGGGTTACCCGACCCGAACCGATGACCCGATTATTAAATTAAATTAATTACCATAGTAGGATTCGAACTCAACCCTCTTCAAACTTAAACTACTCAACTTCCGCTAGACTACATAACTTACTTGTTTGATATATATAGTCAGATTTTATAAATAATATTGATAGAATCATAGAATTGAAGAAACCCTAAATTAACTTTCATCTTTTTACTGTCACAAGTTCACAATTGCGGCAGCCGAGAGCTTCGAAGGAGACGGAATTCTGCAGTGAGGTCAAAGGTAAAACATTTCATGAACCATAAGTAAATATATGTTTTCATTTACTCGAGTCTTGATTCGAATGGTAAATTCAGTGGATGACCTTCCTTCGACAATGGTGATTGATTCGGGTAAACAGACTGTTGAGGCAATTAATTGTGAAGAAGATGTATCTGAAGCGAATTCTAAACTTTTGCCTAGTTGAAAATCACAAAGGTGAAACCTTAGGAAGAGAAATAGAGAGGTGTTTAAGGGATTGGAGCATTGAAAAAGTATTTACAATAACTGTTGATAATGCAAGTTCCAATGACACAGCCCTCGCTTATCTTCGAAAGAAGCTAGATGCTAGAGGTGGATTGGTGTGTGGAGGTAAACATTTACACATGAGGTGTTGCGCTCATATTCTAAATTTGGTCGTGAGTGAAGGCATCAAGGAACAACAACCTTGCATTGACGCTATTCGAAATGCAGTGAGATATGTAAGATCATCTCCTCAAAGACTTAAATGTTTCAAAGAATGCATCGAAGCAGAATTGATTAAATCTCAAAGTCTTGTGTGCTTGGATGTTCCAACAAGATGGAATTCTACTTATTTAATGTTAGAGCACGCTGAGAAGTATGAGAAAGCATTTGATAGATTGTGCGATCAAGAATCAGATTATCGCAAATGGTTTAGTGAAGATGAGAAAGGGAAGAAAAAAGTTGGTCCTCCATCGAATATGGATTGGCAGAAATCCAGAATATTTATGCAATTTCTACAGTTTTTTATGAGGTAACTTTGCGATTTTCAGGTTCTTTGCACGTGACTTCCAATGATTGTTATCATGACATTGCATCAGTGCAATCTTCTTTGACATTATGGAGTAATAATCAAACTGAACTTTTGGGATCCATGGCTTGTTCTATGAGGGTGAAGTATGATAAATATTGGGGAGATGTGGAAAAGTTCAACCCACTATTGTTTGTTTCCGTCGTATTGGATCCTCGTTTTAAATTTGATTACATTGCTTGGAGCTTGGAAGATACATACGATAAAGAAGCAGCTGTTAAAATGACAAGCTTGGTGAAACTTACCCTTTCTGACTTGTACGAATTTTATGCAAAAGGGATGTCTGAAATCAAGGAAAATGAGGATATCATCATTACATCAGAGAATGCATACACAACTACAAGTCTCACGAGGCCACCCAATGTCAAGGGTGTTTCAGATATTAGGAAGCAAGCATGGAAAAGACATAAAACTGAGTGTGCAACCTTTGAGAAATCTGATCTTGAGAGGTACCTGGAGGATAATGTTGTGGAGGATAGTGATGATTCAGCTTTTGACATTTTGAAGTGGTGGAAGACTAATTCTGCAAACTACAAAGTTGTTGCTGCTATGGCGCGTGATATACTTGCTATTCCAGTTTCTACCGTAGCATCAGAGTCTTGTTTTAGTACTAGTGGAAGTGTCCTTGATGTTTTCCGTAGTTCTTTATCTCCTCGAATGGCTGAAGCTTTGATTTGCACACAAAATTGGTTGAACCCTACTGGCTTGAAGTTTGATGATACGGATTTGCTAAAAATGATGCCATAATTAAAGGTAAATTATCTACTGCATTTATAAGTATTGTTTACGAATATTTCATTCACCTTTAGTTAATATATGTAATTTTTCAGAAATTACATCACGAGCTCGTGATTCCAAAGGTGGAGATAACTAGCAGCTTCAATTACTTTTTGATGGCTTATGCTATTATTTTTGACAAGCAGCTTCAAGAACCTGGATTCAAATGCATATCCTAGTGCTGCAACATTTATTTTGTTTGGTACATTTACTTTGTCTGGATCCGTTTGTGTTTGTGTATTTGATGTTGGAAATTTGATGATGGTAATTTGTATTTGTAGAATGGAAGAGACTATCATAATAGTTTTAGGGATCTTCTAGAATTTTGAAGAGCTTTTGCAGGCTTAAAGGTTGAATTTGTGTATCCAAGAGCCTTTCGACTAGTTTGACTTTTGAGGTAATGTTATAATTTGTTTATTGTTTTAAATATGTTTATTGGTTGATGTTTCATTGCAGTTTAAATGATATAGATTCATTGTTTATGTGTAGTATCTTGGGTTTGCCGAAAATGTGTTTGAAGATAAAACAGAAGTCACCTCGCATCTCGGTATGCTCGGTACTCTACCAGTGTACCGAGCTGAATTTGGTCAGAAAGTCGAGCTTCAACACATTATCTCGGTATGCTCGGTACCCTACCTAGTGTACCTAGCTGATTTTCGGGTCGGGTATGGACGGGTTCGGGTTAATCATTAATTTATCGGGCTGGGTTCGGATTTAAAAATACAACCCGAAGATTTTTTGGGTCGGGTACGGACAAAGCCAAACTCGTCCATACCCGACCCATGCACACCCCTATTAGTGACATCCACTACTACATATCATTTATATAACAACGCTTTTTTGGCCCTTTAACAGCGTTTCTTGAAGCGCAGTTAAATCGAGTGTTGTTGTATGTCAATAATATATTACAACGCTTTTTAAAAAAGCGATGTTGTTTGTAAACACTTTTAACAGCGCTTAACAAGAAAAGGACGTTGTTATATATGAAGATTATTGACAGCGTTTATCCACAAATTTCTTGTTGATGATACCATCAATATCCACTTGCATTTAGTCTTGTTGATGAAGAAACAACCAACTAGTCATAGTTCCTACGTATACTTCGAAGATATATATGTCAAATCAAAAGAGGTGTATGCGTAATTTCATATCGTCATGCAGGAATCATTGAAGCAGTGAAAAAGGAACAAAATGGTTTATGGCGATATGAGCATTCATCGTTTTTGCCTTTTACATGTTCATAATAATTTCAGTTCAACATATCCTGATTTTCATTTGAAAATGTTATGTTGGCTTGCTGGGAGTACTTCTCAAGTGAGAAAGTTTGAGGCACCGATAAATCAAATCCATAAGCTTAATCCTGATGCAGAAAGTGGCTAAAAAATATTCCTATTGAGATGTGGACCATGTCTTATGATGGAGATCATCGTTACGGTCAAGCTGCGACAAATATGATCTAAAGTTTCAGCAAAAGTACATCAATGATGGAATATTTGTATTATCGTTCCGTAAAACTGGTTATAGAACGACCTATCCAATCTTTAAATGATCTCCAGATGACCTAACAATTGATATTTAAGTTATTTTTTTAAATTAGTTAGCGGTTGGATTTGCAAAAAAACACGGACGATTGAATATGATTATATGTTTATTCAATCTCGTCAGTTTAAATTATAAGTAATCAACAATTAAAATCATGTCTCAATATCTTACAAAAATTTGCATTTCCGCCTTGAACTTCTCATGTTAATCTATATGTTTAGCATGATAAAAATGTTTGTCTATAAATTAGGATAATAGTATAAAATATTATTTTTATCGTAATATAGTACCTTTATGGTGTGTTCACTTCGCCGGAATGGAATGCATTTCGTGGGAATGGAATGATGAATTTGGATATAGTTTCATTTTAGATTCATCCTTTCATTCCATTATTCCAAGTAATTCCATTCCGGCGAAGTGAACACACCATTATAATATAAAAAAATTCATTAGACCGTCTTTAAAATCAGAAGTTGTAGGTGATTTAGTTTTAAGGCGCGTGTTCTTTTGAGAACCCCATCTTCAATGAGATCCTGAGAACCTTACAGGAACCATTGGATCAGAGTCATCCAACAGTCCAAAAATCCAGCCGCCTGCACACATCACCTGCCCCCAACTCACTCAATTTTGCACGTGAATTAAATTCCCCCAATACATCCTGTCCATTCATTTTACCAACATCCGACGGTTATAAAATGGGACGTAAGATCTCATTGAATGTATGGATCACATAGGATCCGGATTCTTAGTTTTTTTTTATCAAAGTGGGTGTATTTCATTGAAATTTTGCACATGATTACATTAGTACATCACATAGTAATAGTAAGAAATACAAACGATGGTACAAATTAGAGGAAATCTCAAACATTGGAGTCCTGAATTAACCGTTGATCGATCAGGCCATAGACAGCGCCTTCACCATCGACTCCCACTGGTCCGACAATCGGACATCATAATAATTTGTGGCTGAAATCAAGCCTTATTGGACAGCACA
Source organism: Sedum album (assembly GCA_006409495.1). Taxonomy (NCBI): domain Eukaryota; kingdom Viridiplantae; phylum Streptophyta; class Magnoliopsida; order Saxifragales; family Crassulaceae; genus Sedum; species Sedum album. Next base: position 36,732 of record QZGG01002296.1, read on the forward strand.
AACATGCTGATAAAAAGTCTAAACGACACAACGAACATCCACAAGGGATGAACATACAAACATCCACAAGGGATGAACAACCATAACAACAAAACAACTGATTATTTATATACATAACCTAGATAAATCTAGGAAGAGCGGAAACGGACCGATCCGTCGCATGCATGTGACCGTAGGATGATGAAATGACCAAAGGAGTGGAGATCTACCACATGCATGCGCCGATCGATCCGAAGAAGGCGGCGGCGGTGTGTTGGTTGCTAAAGAGTTGAGGAGGGATCTTGCATGCATCTAATAATCTCCTTGGGTAGAGGAAGATAAACCCATTATCCCGTGTAGGATAAGGTCATCTTCTCCACCCCGGAGCGGCGGAGAAATGAAAGAAAGAGGTGGAGCAAGTAGAGAGAAGGCAGAGAAAATGAAAGAGGAGAGATGGATCCGGATACTTAGTTTAAGGGTTAATTACGAGAAAACACCCTTATAATAGGGGTGTTTTCCCAGTAACACCCATATCTTTTTTTTCCAACAAAAACACCCATTTATTTTCAATTTTTTCAATGTCACACCATTGTACTATTTCGGTACTTTTCCATTAAATATATTAATAAAATATTATATTATAATTATAAAATTCAGAAAAATAAGAAAAACATAACAAATCAAAAAATATTATAGAAAATATTAAAATTAGAAAACTTTAATGTACAATTATATTTCGTATTTTTCATATTTTGACGACGTGTACATAACAAACTATTAATGTGAAAAATCCAAATTAAGAGAAATAAAAATACCTAAAAAACATAACAAACGTATGCTAAAATCCTACTCATCAGAAAATTTCTTCACATTCAATTTATATTTTCACCTGTATACATGTTGATAGTTCGTTATGTACAATTAACTCATGAAAAGTACTATTTTTTAAAATGGTTTTCTTTTTCAAAACTTCAAATTTCTTAAAATTTTTAAATAAAAGATCTTGATTTTTTAGTTTTTACAAAATCTTGATTAATTTTCTGAAAATTTTAAAAATAAAATTTCAACTTATATGATTTAAAAAAATTATTTTAATGTTTTTTTTATTTTTATTATTAATTTTTTATAATTTTTTATTTTTTGCGTGAAAGCAAATTTTCATATGGTGCTGTCAAAAGTATTATTAAATTATATTTTTTAGATTTTTTTATTTTGCAAAAAACAAAATTTTAAAAAGGCTATAATATAATATATTTTTTGTATTTTGGATGACTTCTCTTAGTTTTACAACCGCCTATTTCTGATCCCAAAACCCAAACGCAATTCATTCCCAGTTCCCACACACAACAACGCTCACTCGCTGACGATGCTGATGATGAGTCTAACCAATACGACGCCGTTGTACGCCGCCCACCGTCGTCTCAAATCCTCCGAAACCCCATTTTCGACACTCAACCGCCCCATCCTCCACCCAACTAAACCCAATCTCTTCACCTCATACTCATCCACACCCAACAACAACAACAACACCGCTTCTTCCTCCTCATCAACTCAATCTCAACACCTCACTCTCGACACACTCTCCAGCATCGCTTCCGCTTCAGACGCCGATGAGGCCTTGCAGCTCATCATCTCTCAGTCCGATTGCCGTCTCACAACAGCAGACTGCTATTCTATTATCTCCGCCGCTTTCGCTCGTAATAACCCTGACTTAGCTCTCTCCATCTACTACGCCATGCGTGCATCTGTTCCTCAAGGTATATATTTACCCACCCTTTTGTTTGTTTGTTTGTCCAATTGGAAATGAGTTGAGTTTTTACATTTAGCAGAAAATACTGAAAGTGTTAGTACATGGAGGTGGCCGAGGCCGGATGTTTCTACATACTCATTGCTTGTATGCGGACTTGCTATGTGTTTGAGGGTGTCTGATGCGCTTAAAGTTGTTTCTAGTGTCTGTCAATTAGGAGTTACACATGGTGAAGAGGTATGCATGATGGTTACGTATTCAATTTTCCGTGTAAATGATAAGCTAAAATTTATTGATATGCTACAAAAATGTGCTGTATAAATTCGGTATATTTTAAGTTTTTTTATACCTGCATTTATTTTTTCATATAGGCCGATTTCATTTTCTCCAGCCATATGTTGATAAAGTGTGAATTGTAACATCTATCATTGTTGGATATTTTTTAGGTTCCTTTTGGTGTAATTGTGAAATGTCCTTGCTGTATGATTGCTGTTTCTGTTGCCCAACCCCAACATGGAAGCCAGGTAAAGAATATAAGGATTCGTGACTTATATGATTCTATAATCTATACCAAGGCATTATGGGGGTTAGTGTATGTTTCGCTCATAACACGTTGGATGATTGTTGATGGTTATTGATGTGCAGATTGTATCATGCTTCAAGTGTCGCTATCAATATGAGTTTGTTTCTGGAAGCATTGCCAGTATTGAATCTGAAGCAGTAAGGTATTGCTTAACATATGACTCCAGTGACGAGTCTGTTTTATTTTTTCTCTTTAGAATTTATTCAGTCAAGAGATATTCAGTGGTACATTTGGCTTAAAAATACTCATTGGCAGTCATGATGCATCATATAAGACGATGCCACATTACATGTTCTCACACATTTTGACTAACACACTTGAAAATACTTTTACTTATTCAACTTATGGTTCAGTTTACAAATTTTTACTTCAGAACGGTCCTCAGCTGAGTGGACTGTTAAAATCAAATCTTTTTACATTTAATTTGTGTTCACTTCGATCAAAAGAAGTTGTCTCCGTTTCAAAAAGTTAATTGATGCTCCTTTATTTTGTATAGTGGTGTTGATCCAGGAATATTACTTTTCTAAGGTTGTCCTACCGCTCGCAGCATGGACATTCCAGCATGGGAAAGGGGACTGAGATTCCTACGAATAATGAAGGAGAACATCCCTGCTGCGGTGCACTCAATTGTTGTACGTGTTTTGATAGTCAGCTGAACCTCAATAATTTCATTAATTACTGTATAAAATCTTTAATCACAGTTACTTTAATTTGCCTCTCGACATGCATTACTTCAACAACCTTTGTTTTCTTCAGTTCTTAGCTTAATCAGCAGGTGCTTTACAGACAATACCAAACACATCAAGAAAAGAACAAAGACTGTTTGTGTCATGTCGTTGTGATTCCCTTATAGCCATTTGTGAAAGTGATGTGTGTTCCTTATTGTTATATATAACTGATTCAGGACATAACTTTTCAGGTCCGGACTCCATCAGGAATGGCTTGCACACACAGGTTTGCTACTAAATCAGTCGACCTTCCCGCACAAGAAGGAGAAAGAGTCACCATTGCTTTAGCATCAAATGTTTACAGAGAGGTTGGTCCATTGAAGTTCAATACAAAACCCCCTGATCTCTACCCTGGAGAGCCGTTATGTCTAACAAATCACAAAAATGGGCGGGAATCACCATTACTTAGAGCTCCAATAAAAGATGGAGGAGCATCATTACTCAGCCCATCATTTCTTTTTCCGCTACTTGCAATGACGGCTACTGGAGATGCAGCCTCTGCGATTATTGACCCTAGGCTGCCTCAGTTAATCGCAGCTACCGTTGTAGGATCTTTCGCTATTGGCTCTGCAATAAGATTTCTGGTGGTCCCACAATTGAGCCGTGTGAGTTCTTTATCATGCCATTGTTGCCAGATCTATATTAGTATTTGCATTTCCATATGTTGTATAAAATAGGGTTTATTGAACATCATTTTCCTGGCAGCTTCCTGGCCGAGCAGTAGAAGTTGCTGCTATTAAACAGCAGCTTCTATCACAGTATGACTTACTCCAAATGCGCATAAGGGAACTGAGAGAAGCTGTTGAAAAAGAGGTAGACTGAATCCATCAGTTCCAACTCCATTGAATTAAACTGTGTATAAACAATGTTCTAGGTCTTGTACTGTCTTGCCTAAGACTTCTAGATGAATCGAAATCTGTCATGACTGTACTTAAATGTATATTAAATTTCTGTTTCATTGTTGATTCCATGTGAGTTCACAGCTTAATAAAAATTCTAGATGCTGCTGCTGATTATTGGTTTTCAGTAAATCATGCATCTTTGATCTTTTATCATTTTATGTTTATTGTCTGTTTTCTCGATGCAGATCTGGATGCTTGCTCGAATGTCCCAATTAGACAACAAGATTTTGGCTGTGGGAGATTCTTCAATATCGGTGGAAACATCTTTCTTAAATATAA
>QZGG01002297.1:0-40900 GCA_006409495.1 Sedum album
TGAATTTACTTAATTACAGTAAAATACGTAAGGCAAGTGATTACACACATGTCATATTGTAATATTCCCTTGAAGTGGAATCATGCATGTGTCTATAATATTCTAGTAGTGAAATATCACACATGTAATATTAGAAATTAGATAATGCACGTGTATCACTAGAAGTGATTACGATAGCTGCATTTGATATATTTCAATTCCTACGAAGTGGAATATTGTACTTGTAAAACCTGAAGTTTACGCATGTTAGTTATTTACTAATTTCTTTGAAGTAAAATTATTAAGGGTTGAGTTTTAGAAGGACATTAAATTTTTGTGAGAGATAAAGACTTAATCTCAACCGTTGGTTTAGATTAAAAGCGGTTGAGATTAAATTGATTTTTAATTAAATTTATAATGAATCAGCAAAAAACACGGGGAGGTTGGTGAGTGATGGTTATCAATATTAACCGTTGGATTGATGGAAATTAACGGTTGAGATGATATCCTTCCGTCTCACATAAATGTGTTGATCCTCCTTGAAACTTTTCCAAATTATTAATATATCTAAAGTGAAGTAATACAAATATGTATATAATTTAATATATTTTTGTTTAATCCTCCTGAAGAGGATAATTGATACATTATTTTTATAAAATTACTATAATCCCCAGAAGTGTATGTATGTAGTTTATTCTCTGTCTTCTCCTGAAGTAGACACAAATATATTATTTTTGTCCACAATATTCAAATGGAATTAAATACATGTATTTCAAGAAGAAAATGCATGTACATCATTATTCTTATGTATCTTCTGGTGTGGATATATGATGTTTTATTTTTGGGGTAATTGCAGTAAACTATCATTATAATACCCCGTTTTGCAGTAAACCACTATTTTAACAACTAATTGCGAAATGGGTATATTATGATAGCTCCGTTATCAAAAAACCACCATTTTCACAACTCCATGGTTTATTGCAATTACCCCTTTATTTTTTATTAATCATACAATGGATAAAAAAGCATTTTGAAGTAGACAAAAATCATTCCTCGAAGAGGATCACTAGTACAAATTATGTATTCAACAGCGCTTTTATTTAAGCGCTGTAAAAAAAATAGATCTTTAACAGCGCATTTTTAAAAGAGCGCTGTAATAAAATCATTTAGCACAGCGTTTATTAAAAAACGCTGTAAAAAATAAATAACAGCGCTTTTATTTTAAGCGCTGTCCTAAATATACATTTAACAGCGCTTTTATATAAGCGCTGTCTTAAATTTCACCTTTCACAGTGAAATATATACAACAGCGCTTTTATATAAGCGCTGTCTTAAATAAACTTTTAACAACGCTCTTTTGTAGATCGCTGTTAAATATGTATTTACCACAGCGCCTAAAATAATAAGCGCTGTAATAACTTCGTTTTAACCCTAAGTAATTTTGCGACTTCAAAGATTTACTCATTCTCAGATCCCGCTTTTCCGATTTACCGGCCGTCGTTCTCTTCCGTCCAGCTTTCCTCTGCAATTTCCGACTACTCTCAGTGTCAAAGCTTTTATTCACGCTCAGGTCTGCGATTCCGACTTAGCTCCGTATCCAAATCCGACGCAAGCTCAGATACGGTACCACTTATTCTTAAACCCTAATTTTTTGTTTGTGTAATTTGTTTACTGTTGAATTAATCTACTTGTGTATTGTGGTTTTGTGTTTGATCATGAATAATTTTGTTAAATATGTAGAAATGGAGAATTTGCAAATCACAAATGATAACAGTGATAACGCGGGAGAGTGTTCCGCGCCATCTAAGAGAGGCAAGAGGGGGCCTACATATTTGACCAAATTTTGTAAGGAGAGAGTGTACCTCTAATACTATCCACTATTGAGTTTACCGATAAAGGAGTTCCAACGGGTCCGAATAAATCAATTGGAGAAGTGCGCTATGTTTGGCGGCAAGAACACGTGTTCCAATTACTTATCAAAATTGGAGGCACGTGCCTGCAGAGTTGAAGAACCTAGTTTGGAGCGATATGAAGGTAATAAAAAATGTTATTTTTATTCTTTTATGTTTCATGTTTGAAGTATTATTGTATTAATGTTATTTTACATATCAATTTATATTTTGATATATATATGCAATATGTTTGAAATGATTTGTTTTTTACTTGTTTTTACAGGCAAAATTCAATGTGTCGGATGCTCACAAGTCTCAAGAGCTGAGACAAGCTGGAATCTCTTGGAGAAATTTCAAGACAACTCTTACCAAAGATTACATCAAGGGTAGGAAGAACGAAGAGGATCCCACTCTTATTTATCATTCATTACTCCGGATCAGTGGGCGGAGTTTGTGGCTGAGGAGAAGCGAAGAATTTGAGGAGGAGGGTTGAGAGCTGCTGAAAGAGCGCGCCTCAACAAGTATCATCATGCTACTTCTCGAGGCGGATATAGCCGTGCTGAAGAACTCCTGATAAAGGAGAAAGCTGATGCACTTCAGGCTACTGGATTGTGCGATGACTGTGATGTAGGGAGCATTACAGTCGAGAGGTACGAAGTGTGGAAGAGAGCCCATCAAACAAAAACGGGTGGTTATGTGAACGAGACTGCAGAAACTATTGCTGCAAAAATTGTAAGTCTTCTTTAGTCTATTTAATTACATGGTTGATATTTTAGAAGGATATTTATTGTAATAATATTTATTTATCTTTCTGTAGGCTGAGGCAGAGGAGGAGGCATCTGCTGGACATTTCGTTTCACAAGGGCGGAATGATATACTTACTCAGGCGATTGGAAAACCTGAGTATCCAGGACGTACTCGAGGGGTCGGGATGGCGGTGGGCTGGAAAAAAGTATTTCCCAAAGGTTCGACTTCTACAAAAGGTAGCACAAATGTCGTGCAACAACCTAGGGGAGTCGACATTAGCTCATCTCAGCAGCACATCCCATCGCCTGAAGATGATATTTTCTCTACAATCCCTGAGGTATATTAAACTTATTAAATTAGATAAAATACAAAATTTTGGTAACTGATATTTACTTTTATTTACTTGATGTAGACGGGTTTAAAATGTGCTTTCTTCATTGATGATGGCTCTCGAACCATGGTTGCATATGGTCTTGTTTTGCCTGGGAGAATCGTGCAGTATAGGCTGATTGATGATCATGAAGTGAAGGCAACATTGCATTATGCAATCGACCCTAATCAGCCGATCCCGCATCCTTTGGCGCAGTTTAACACTGTAAGGGATGCGGTGAATGCAGCTGTACCATGGCCTAAGTCATTGGTTGAAGTTAACAGAAAGGTACATCAATATATTTACTTCATTTATCTTTAATAATATAAATATACCTTTAATTTACAATCGTCATACTTTGTTTTCAGGCATACAATGATTACAAATATGGATTTATCCAATCAAGTATTAATGAACCTGAGTTTGCACACTTGGGAACACATTGTCAGATGCTTTATCATCGTGCAAATCAGCTAGAAGTCGCAATATCTATCTTTATACCAAGTGAAGTCTATGGTGATGATGTATGGGCTCACTTGTATAAGGAAGATATTGTTGAAGTTTTACAGTTGGAAAAGATTGGAGATACGGCGCTTGAGTTGTGTATGAGGTATTACTTTCATTCATCATGCAATATTATCTGAAATCAATTGAATTTCAGTACTATTTCTAATTTAAATCGTTTCAGTTATCTTTACCATGATTTTGGACGCTTCGGATTCAAATTTGGGTTTATTAGACCGTCGTCCACGACAAGCATTCGAGACATGAACTCAAGAGTTTCTATTTTGACGTCTCGGTTGACAATGCCTGTTAGCTCATCCTTCTTTCGAAAGGTACATGAAAACCTTAAAAGGTTATGTGAGAAATAGACATCGACCTGAAGGTTCTATGGTTGAAGGATACATTGCCGAGGAAGCAATTGAGTTTTGCTCACATTATTTGGGAAATATTGAGTCTATTGGGATTCCAAAGCCGCGACACTTTGATCGTCTTCAGGGGAAAGGAACAATTGGATTACAAGTTAAAGTTGTTCCTCGATCAGAGTTGCATGACGCCCATTTCTACGTGTTGCGGCAGGTTGATGAGATCGAGCCCCTTTGTAGAACGTCATTTGCAATTGATAAGGTCATCTAATCAGGGAAAATCTGAAAAGTTGATCCAAAAAAAGCATTCAGAAGAGTTTGCTTCTTGGTTGAAAGACGACGTTTTAAGTTCAAATGTGTCTGATTTTGTGAAGTCTCTTGGTGTTGGGCCTAGTTGCGCCGTTCATTCTTATAGAGGGTATGATTTAAATGGTTATTCTTTTTACACAAAAGATCAGGATGAAAGAAGTTCAGTTCAGAATAGTGGCGTGACAATTGTTGCTGATACAATTCATGTGTCTAGTGCCAAAGATAAGAACCCTGTAAATGCCGGTGTGAATTATTATGGTGTTATTGAAGACATATGGGAAATAGACTACGTAGAAGTTTGGATACCTGTTTTCAAGTGCATATGGGTTCATAGTTCGAATGTTCGTATTGATGAATTCGGCATGACATTTGTTGACTTTCGTAGAGAAGGATACAACGACGAGCCTTTCATCATGGCTGAGCAAGCTAAACAAGTATTTTACGTCAAGGATCCCACAAATGAACATAAATATATTGTCGTTCATGGAAAACAACATATTTTCTTCGAAGATGGTATGGATACAAATGATTACTCTGAAGATAGTGCAGCGGTTTGTAGCACCATTCCAAACAATTTCGAAGACGTTGGTGAATTTCAACAGAGAAGGGATGATCACAATGAAGGAATATGGATTGAAAAACAATGTAAGAATTCCGAATATTTTTCAAAACATTAATATATTTGTGAAGTTGTGTTTAGATTTATATATCATTTACTTATTTTGCTTGGTGTTTTTTATACAGGATTTTAGTGATGAGCACGCCATATAAAGGATATGTAATCAAACTTTTTTTATGATTTGGAATTAAGCAGGTAATTAATGTGTTGAAAATTCTTACTTTTTAAAATTTAAATTATTTAATTTGTTTTATCGTGTATATTGTGACCTTATGTTTAATTTGTTCATGCAGCTGGTATTCGGGCGAGATAATATGGATTGGTGAAGATTCAAAATTATAAGATGATGTTTTAATAGAGCTTGTGTTTATTGTAATTTAAGTAATTATCAATGATGAAAGTGTGTTTATTAATAAAAATACTGCTCTGTTTTAATAAAAATCCTACTCTGTTTTACATATTACAGCGCTTTAATAAAGAACCGCTTTGGTATATATCATGTCAAATAAAATATAAATAGCGAGTTCATCGTTTAACAGCGCTTATATTAAACAGCGCTGTTAAAACTAAATATACAACAGCGCCTAACCATAAAAGCGCTGTTAAAACTAAATATACAACAGCGCCTAACCATAAAAGCGCTGTTGTAATTAGGGTTCTAAACCCTGAACCCCGAACCCTAACCCTCAATCTAAACCCTAATTATAACAGCGTTTAAAAACATAAGCGCTGTAATTTATATTTAAAATAATATTAAAATAAATTGATTTTACAGTGTTTAAAATATAATAAACGCTGTAAATTGTATATTACAGCGCTTATCCTAAATATAGGCGCTGTAAAATATATATTTTCAGTATTTTCAAGTTTTAAAAATCAGGTAATATATTTTTTAGATTTTTGTTATCTTAAGAATTTAAAAACTCAATTAGTAACATTCTATTAATTAAAATATCATGAGAACATTAATAAGCATTTGAAATCTTGGCATTTGAATATTTGTACTGTGTCTCTTTACTAAGCAATAAGTTGAACATTGTACATTTTGATCAACTAAACTTTTCACTAATAAAAACACAACAGAAATGTAAATGATTTTTTATTTTAAGTAAATGAGTTATAAGCTTCATTTATCAAACTTCCAACTAAATTTGTTTCATAATAGTCAATGAATTCTGAAGAAAAAACAAAACAAATAAATACTCTTTATAACAGCGCTGATAACGTAAACGCGCTGTTGTAAATATAATACCACAGCGCTTATTTGTTATAAGCGCTGTAATAAATGTCTCAGTAATTCGATTTCCTTAATTAAAAAATATTTATTTATATTTTACAGCGCTTGTATAATTTAAGCGCTGTTGAATATGTTAAATTACCTGATTGGTCGAAACAGTTTCGCGCAGATTTTAATCCCAATCGTTGTTTAAATAAATCTAACGGTCCATATTCAATATTAAAAATTCAGAATTGTAAGTCACCCGCACAAATTTCCCGCTATAGTCTTTCTATATATATCCAAATATGCAACAAAATTTACATTGAAATTTTCTGTCAAACATACTATTGTTCTTGTCGGATGTTTAATTTACAGTCCAAAGAAGCTTTGTTTCGCATAAACTTCCCGTTTCAAGTAAGGAATCCCACTCTTATTTCTTACACTTTTGTGTTTTATATTTTTCGTTAAACTTTTTTGTTCTTTGTTTGATATTAACTCCATTCTAATCTTCAATATATTTTTTGTAGATTTGTTGTATGATATATGTCGAGGACGATGAGCCAATTCAAGACGAGCAATGAGATAAATTCAGTACAAAGGCCATAGTTTTGTCCATAATATTTATTTTCTAATGATTGTAAAAAAGAATGTTAAATTGGGTTTCCATTTCATTGTAAAAGTACGATTTAAATAAAATAAAGAAAATTATATTCAAATCTGATTCCCTTTAAAGCGGTTATTAATATTATTAACATTCCAAAACTGTCTTCTCAACTCTCCGTAACTATAATAAATCTTAATGCGCTTAATAATAAATAAAATTTTTTAATTTAATTTAAAATCTTATATTTAACAGCGCTTAATTATGAAAAACGCTGTAACAATCTAACATATTACAGCGCTCTTATATATAAAGCGCTGTTGTATCATCTACTTTTTTACAGCGCTTTTGCATAAAACGCTGTAATATTTTATATTCGAATTATTTAATTTTCAAATTAAAAAAATAAATAATTATTTTACAGCGCTTAAATAAAAACGCTGTGTAATATGAAAATTAAACGACCTCGTTTTGTTTTTACGCTTGTTTTTGAGTGATTATTTATAACAGCGCTTTATAATTAAACGCTGTAAAGAATAAACAAAATAACAGCGCTTATTGTTTATTTTTAACAGCGCTTATAAAAGCGCTGTTGAAACGAGTGCTGTTGTAAATCATGGACTTTATAACAGCGCTCTCTAGGAGAAAGCGCTGTTGTTTATATACATTTATAACAGCGCCTAATTGTTAATAAGCGCTGTTGTTTATATACATTTACAACAGCGCCTTTTTAGTGAAAGCGCTGTAATAAATCCGCGATTTACAACAGCACTCGATTCAACAGCGCTTTGATAAGCGCTGTTAAAGGGCAAAAACGAGCGTTGTTATAAACATAATCTGTAGTAGTGTTAATAACCTACACATACATTCCGGTCAAAGTCTGTATGATATTATTATTCAATCTAGGCTAGTCAATAACGAATCCGGTCAAGGTAGCTATTGCCTATTCTAGTGTTACTCCTATCATTCACAGTCACGTACTTCTGATAGTTTAACGATAGATAATAGATTCTACAACTAAGTCTGCGGTGCAAGGCTTCGCTTAATTGTCTAACCTAATTATCATGCAATTGAGTGCGGAATAATAATACTAAACTTATCATGCAAGTTAAGAACAAAACCTCAAAACATATTATTCATAGATCAAAATCCAAACCGAGTTCAGTGAGTTTAGCTACTCATGCTGATTGAATACATCTCAAGTATAATTAAATAACAACTAAATAACAAGACAAATCTGAAGTGGTGCGTCGGCAGTCTCGCGTCAGCTCGCGCGCACGGCCGAATCGGAATTCTGCTCTGAGCCGTCTGGTCCCTTCTGCGTGCCTATGTGTGATCTCCATAAAACTTTGTATTTATAGCCTTGCCTCCTAGGGTTTCCACGAATATTTAGGCAAGGATATCTGTAGGAAATCATCTATATCTCTAAGAATCAGCTTAGGAAATATTAAATCTCCAAAAACTGAACTTAGAAATATTCTTCGCGCGTGATGACGTCATCGACCCCGAATATCTCGCTATCTGCTGACGTCATCGTTTTGCTATCTTCTGCGCGACCTTCACTTGCGCGCCATGTTGCTCGCGCGCCAGTGGCCTTTTGTCTGTTGTTTGTTGCCTTGTTATCTTTTTGCCCGAAATTGAGCCTCCTTGTTGCGTTTTCGTTCTAACTCTTCTTTACAGCCTGAAATACAAAACTACACCAAAAGCGTAATCTTATACCAAAATATGTTAGAATAAAAGCAATGTAAAGGACTTAAAGTAGCGTACAACTGCACCACTCTCACAACCTGCGCACTTGTGATCATACAACACAAAATTGATTTAAGCAACTAATTCAAACCTTGTGTTACCTCTCTTATGGAATGCATAGCAATTTGGATGATTGGGAGATAGTCCTTTTTTTTAAGCACCGGTCACTGAATTCTACTTGATTTGCGACTGCATTGTTATTCGCATTCGCTTTCTTTGGTACGTGATTGATCCGCGTCTTAGGGTTTTTGAGCTTTACGTCTTTGACGCTTCATTGTTTGTTTCTCGGACAGATTGCTAACCTTTGTTGCACAAATTTCTTCTTTTCATTGTTTCGGCCTTTTTGAGCTTTAACTTTGAATTGAATACTTTTTCTGGTCCGGATCTTATTTCTTCCCTAGAACGTTTTCCAATCATGGCCTTCGGATAGCAGCTATGGAACCACGCCCCGCTCTTACTTCTGATCAGTCGCGCGCAAGTCAGGCCACGCGTTTGCAACCGCGCGCCACTTCCTGAGCAACTAACTTCCACGAAGACGGTCTTTTTTTCCGTCTCGTCACGCTGGTAGGGTTTTGCCTTCGGCATCTGCGTGACTGAGCTTGCTCTTATTCCTTTGACCGCGAAGTACCAACCTCCACGAATACTCATAACCATGCAACCGATCCTCAAGCTTCGTTCGATCGACTGCTTCTCTAGGACGTTTCTATCAACTCCACATCCTCGTTATTCCACTCAAGAGATACACAAAATTCGAAAAAATTATCAAAAATTCAGAATATGTCATATAATCACGAATTACCACAGGTGCGCGAGTGTGCAGACAGGTCGCGCACGCCAATGCTTCTTGCGCGCAATTACCTCTTGAGATGTGTTCACATTCGGTTTGGTTTTGTTAAACTAAAAAAATGAAAAATTTAATTCTACTCCTAAGTTAAATGTACTACTACCCCCCCACACTTAAACAAAAACGTGTCCTCACGTTATGTACAAGTAGTAAAGAAGGTAATAGTATGCACGCACATATAACAAATTGCACCGCTCACAATTCATAATATGCCAACCACCGAGTCAATTAAAACACCGATTAAAATTAAAGCACCGAATAGAACATGTGTTTTAAAAACAGAAATACAAAACATCCACCGAATAGTTCATTACACCGATCACACAGGTTTAAAACGAAACGGAGAATGACCGGGAGAGTTCTTCGATCGGGTCTTCGCTCTGCAGCGCATATTCCTCTGGAATTGGATCTCCAGCGTACCAGCCTCTAGGTGGCGTTAAGTCCAAGTTGGCACCCTGTGGTGCCACATACTCCATGACACGCTGGGTGTTGAACACCCAGCGCTGATCAACAATCACTTGTGCGCCACTGCCTTGTGCGCTGGACTCGGCTTGCGCACGCTCTGGTCGGCGCCTGCTCCTTCTCGGCGCCACTGGCTCCTGCGCCACAACCTCTGGCGCAGCCCTGATATCCTCTAGTCCGCGCCTATAACTCCAATACGCGGTTCCATCCGCGCGCACCTTAATTCCTTTATAGAGGCGCATCTTCTGGCGCGTCAGATACTCGGCCCGTACTATTGTGTGATCTTCTAGCCATGGCTCCATGTGTAACGCACGTAGAAAGTGCGTGATCAGTCCTCCGCATAGGAGCGGGCCCTTCATACTCACGGCCTCCCAGTAGCTGGTGATCAAGCGCGTGTAGCGCACCTTCTTTCCGTAGTAGAGACCCTTGAGGATCTCCATATCGAGTTGTCCGGGCCGCTGAGATCCATTGTAGCGGCCGATAATGGAGTGGGAGATGAGCCTCTGAAGATAGAACATCTTCGGATCTAACAGTTCAGTGCCGAGGCTCCTTCCTCCGGCATACGGCTTGCTGCCGTCAGTCCAGTCGTCCCAGGCTTCCTGGTCCGTGTGTTCATCCACCTCTGCGCCAGGCATGCGCGCCAGTCCCATGACTGCGCCAAACTGTGATGGCGCGGCCTCATAGTACACGCCCCTGTGGCGGTACCGAATCCGATCAGCTAATCCCTCGTACGACGCGAGGAACTCCAACGTATCCTCCACGTCCGTGTCCGAGGATAGCTCCATAAATGATCCCCATCCAATTGCGGTGAAAGCCGCATGCACTTCTTCGTAGAGCCCCATCTCACTGAGGAACTCTTCATCAACGAAAACGGTCGGCAGAATTTCACATCTACTGTACAACTTGTGCCTAATCTCAAAGTCCAATTTCTCGGACTGGTCTCTACAGATCGACATGATAACAAGCAAAAACAAGCACGTTACTGACTAAACTGGCGCGCGTGTCCTGTCACGCGCGAGTGCTACGCAGATCAAGATCTCAAACTTCTACTGCAAAATTGAACCACCAAAACTATTCCAAATCAGCTGAAATTTTGACAGTAGAATACCTGCACGGAGATCTACGTTCTGACCAAAGATCTCGAAATTCTGGGTTGTGCGGCGGCGGTGGCGCGGCGGCAGTGGCGGCGTCGGCGGTGGTGGTTGTGGCTTTGGGTTTTTGTGTTTAGTGAGATAAGTGAAAATGAAAAGTGACACAAAATGAACCCCACATCACATATTTATAGTGCAAAAAGCCCACATGCATGCATGGCCCAAAACTACATGGGCCCAAACTCAAAACTAACCTAAAACTAAAACTAAAACTAAAACTAAAACTAAACACACACACAAAACAAATGAAAATAAACTAAGTTAAGTTTGTCGGAGTACCTTCCGACGAGTGCTTTGTTTAACGTCGTTAGCTCGACGCAAATGTGCACTCATAGCGCACGGTTTACCTCCCCCACACTTGAATATTTGCCTCCTTCCGTGTTATCATCTTTTCTGCATGGCAAAAATTCAAGTGGGTTAATATCAGAGTAATAAGAGTAATCAATATGATCGGAGGGTAAAGAGATAGAAAACGCGAAGTCTCGCGTATTATGTCTTGACGATGCGCTAGTCTGTGCGCCTGTTAGCTCTTGCACGTTCCTGAGTTGTGCAGCCCTATTCTGCATGATCATTCTGCACACCTGATCTGCGTTCCTATGTTGTTCCTAAGTGTCGTGTTGCTCTCGGCTTCGCTCTCTGCGCCTCTTATCGGGTGGCTTACTCTTTATATTGTTCTGGCGCGCCAAAGGCATATTCTTCTGGCTGGCGCGCATCATCTCAGAATGCCTTGGTATTGGTGCTTCGTTTATCCAATCATTTACCAATGGTTCTTCTGATAACTTGATTCTGTTGATGACATCTAATCTGAGTATGTGCTTCTTGTCTTGTAATGTCACCATGCCTTTCCCGACATCAATGCACACTTGCGCAGTCCTCATGAATGGTCGGCCTAGCAACACTGATTCTCTTGCTTCCGTATTCGGCTTGTTCATGTCAACTACATAGAAATCTGCTAGGAATTTGAGTTGGCCGACATGGGTTAAGACATCTACTATCTTCCTCCTTGCTTCTATTAGTTTAAATCTTTTATCATTCTGCTCTTCATTTCTTCGCACTGTTTCAGCCAACTGACTAACTATTTCCTCTAATGATTTCTTGGGCGGCTGAGTATTCTGCGTTTGTCCTTCAGTGCGTCTGTGTGGCGGGTTGTAGGAAGTCACTGGTGCGTAAGGTCGCGCGCCAGTGGGAGCATTAGGTTGCGCGCGCCAGTCAGCGCGCGGTCTTTGGAAATTCTGGTCGTTCTTCCAACTGAATCCATTCTCTGCTAAACCGAATCTAGGCTGTCCTTGCCTAGCTTGTCCATTGTTCCATCCTCCTACTGCATTAACATCTGCGTGTTCTTCGAATAGGGAGGGGCATGCGTCAGTCTGGTGATCTGTGGCGTGACAGAATTCGCATGTCCTAACATTGGCGCTCTGCTTCATCATCAGTGTCTGCATCATATCCTTCAGTTCCTTGATCTCTCCGGTGACATCTACCTGATGCAGTGATCTGGTGCGATTGTTTTCTAGCGACACTTGATATCTGACTTGGTCCGCAGTGTCTTCTATCAGCTTCCATACATCCTCTGGATACATATTCCTCACGTTGCCTCCTGCGCAAGCATTCAACAACCTGAGTTCCATCTCAGTTAATCCGTTGAGGAAGTTCTCGATCAACACATGTTGCGGGAGTCCATGATTGTAGCAGTTCGCCTCTAATTCCCTGAACCGCTCGTAATATTCTGATAATGACTCTCCATGCAACTGCTTTGGCGCGGCTAGCTCTCGTCTTAGTAGTGAGACCTTAGCTTCAGGGTAGAATTTGTCCAAAAATCGTTCCTGCAACTCGGGCCATGTCCTTATGGATCCTGGTGCTAGCCCCATCAACCATTGTCGAGCTGAATCACATAGTGAAAACGGGAAAGCTCTCAACTTCAGCAACTCGGGATCCTCGTTCCCATTCCTCATGTTCTCGCAAATGGCCGCGAACTCTCGAACGTGCTTCACCGGATTTTCACTAGCCATACCATGGAACTTTGGTATGTAGTGAACAAGCTGAGTCCGCAGTTCAAAGTGTCCATCTGGAGGTAGTACTATGCACCATGATTGGTTCACAGCTTGAGGAGCAGACATCTCCTTAATGGTGCGGCGCGCCACTGGTTGCACGCGCGCGACAGGGTCTGGCGCATGTACATTCATATTGACTGGGAGCTGGTTGTTGTTTCTCTACATATCAGCGTCCATGTTGAACTCTAGTTCTTTGCGTACTTCTCTTCTGAGTGCCTCGAGTTCAGCTGGGTTCAGGCGAGCAAAGATGTTTTCGGCGTTGCGCGCTGGCGCGTCTGGAGTTCCTATTCGTCTGCCGATAACACTATTCTCACCACTAGCTTCCATACAAAACAAAAACAACAGCTAGATTAAACATAACTATTTTTTTGGATTTTTTTTATATAAAAGAAACGAAAGTAAATAAAAAGAAAAAGGAAAAGAAAACTTCTCTAGCCGCTCCCCGGCAACGGCGCCAAAATTTGACGAGCACGTCGTTGAGTGCTGCAAATTTGTCCCGACTCTCCTTACTAGTATAGTATTGGCAAGCTGGGGTCGAATCCACAGGGAACGGTGGAAGTCTCTCTCAATCTACAAACTAAGAATTGGGGTTGTGAGTAAAAACAATTAAAGAAAGAAAACTGTTGCGCAAGTACCACTGGCGCACAAACAGACAGCAAGTGAAAAAGATGTAAATAATTATGCAAGAGATGAGCTCGGTTCAGATTCTTCACTATGAATTCTATGTTTATCCTCGGTCACTAATGATACATGACATATTGTTCACGTAGGTTAAGGTCCTGTCACAGCTTAATAACCTACACATACATTCCGGTCAAAGTCTGTATGATATTATTACTCAATCTAGTCTAGTCAATAACGAATCCGGTCAAGGTAGCTATTGCCTATTCTAGTGTTACTCCTATCATTCACAGTCACGTACTTCTGATAGTTTAACTATAGATAATAGATTCTACAACTAAGTCTGCGGTGCAAGGCTTCGCTTAATTGTCTAACCTAATTATCATGCAATTGAGTGGGGAATAATAATACTAAACTTATCATGCAAATTAAGAACAAACCTCAAAACATATTATTCATAGATCAAAATCCAAACCGAGTTCAGTGAGTTTAGCTACTCATGCTGATTGAATACATCTCAAGTATAATTAAATAACAACTAAATAACAAGACAAATCTGAAGTGGTGCGTCGGCAGTCTCGCGTCAGCTTGCGCGCACGGCCGAATCGGAATTCTGCTCTGAGCCGTCTGGTCCCTTCTGCGTGCCTATGTGTGATCTCCATAAATCTTTGTATTTATAGCCTTGCCTCCTAGGGTTTCCACGAATATTTAGGCAAGGATATCTGTAGGAAATCATCTATATCTCTAAAAATCAGCTTAGGAAATATTAAATCTCCAAAAACTGAACTTAGAAATATTCTTCGCGCGTGATGACGTCATCGACCCGAATATCTCGCTATCTGCTGACGTCACCGTTTTGCTATCTTCTGCGCGACCTTCACTTGCGCGCCATGTTGCTCGCGCGCCAGTGGCCTTTTGTCTGTTGTTGTTGCCTTGTTATCTTTTTGCCCGAAATTGAGCCTCCTTGTTGCGTTTTCGTTCTAACTCTTCTTTACAGCCTGAAATACAAAACTACACCAAAAGCGTAATCTTATACCAAAATATGTTAGAATAAAAGCAATGTAAAGGACTCAAAGTAGCGTACAACTGCACTCTATCAGTTGTCTTCTAAGCAACTCGACGAACTCCCCCCGCTGCTCACTTGAGATTCCGGTCATTGATGTGGTTTACTTAGAAATCTCAGTGTACGTCTGAGTTATTACAAGTGAGTAAAATTTGCTATCAGTTTTATGAGTTATAAATATGTTTCTAAGTTGTTTTTAATTTGTAGGTTATGATAACTTTGTATTTTTTATTAGGAGATTTTTCAATTCTTTCATTAATTGCTTGACGTAAATATTTTATTTTACAAGGTTGAGTTAGATCTATAATTTGAAGAGCAGATTGTGGATTAAAGTTGAATGCTTTTATCAAGAGTAAATGTACGCTACTTTGAAAGATGTGGGACGTTTTATTGAGTTTGTTAGAATAAACAAGAATGTCCATTCAGAAACAATGGACATTGAGTCACATTGAGTGAAATACGAGATCATTTGATCATGAATGGCATGATACGGGGTTATATGGCTTGGACAATTTACGGCGAGATTGAAAATTGGTAAGGATCATGATCAAACAAGTTGTGAAAGGTCATTTGAATTTTATTACAACACAAATATGGAAATAGAAATTATAAATGATGCACTCCCTTTTGGATTTCAAGGTGATAGTGTTAAAGAAGAGGACAAGACCGCATATAAAAAGTATTGCAAACTTGACCGAAGCTCAAAAACTAATTTATGTTGAGAGTGAAATAACGTTACTGAAAACTATATTGGAAAGAATATAAGTGAATGTGGAAAGTCAATGGTCAGATAAAAGCTTTGATAAACATTTACGGATTTGCAAAGATTTATTGGCTCGCAAAAATAAATATCCATGATCTTATGGAGACGTAAAGAAGGTTTTAAAAAACTTGGGTCTGAATTATGAGATTACTCATGGTTGTGAATATGGTTGCATACTATATTACAAAGAATTCAGTGATCTTGACAGTTGTCCAGTTTGTGATGAAACTAAGGGAAGGATTCACCATTTTGTCTTGCATCTACCATTAGACAAGTATTCTACATTAATGATCCTAATATGGACGACTCTTGGAAGGTGGTGAACATTGTTTTGCATCGAGAAACGTCTAATGCAAGTTCCCTTGCACGCAATGAGAATGCTATTACGAATCAAGTTGTGAATGCTTATCAAGAAGGGACTCCTATGAACTTCCCACAACTTCCCTCAAGTTGAGAGTGAACAAGATTATATTAATGAGGATAATGAAGATCAAGATGATGAAGAATTTAACATTCCAAGTGAAGAAGAAGATGGTGACGAGATTGATTTGATGTTGATGATGAAGACGAAGACGAAGATGATGGTGAATATTATTTAGATCATGTTGATGAATGATATAGCTAGAATTTTTGGTTATCACAACATCAAAAAATGATTCTAGGTTTGATTTAGATGTCTCAATTTTCGGTGATCAACGTGTTAAAAACTTTAATGAACTCATATTTTATAGGTTTGGTTTTTATCAATCTTATTAAAAGTTAGCTAATATTTTGAGTTAGAGCCAAAAACTTTCCTGCTGACAGGTGGCTTTTCATATTGGAGGTAGTGTGAAAAAATAGGGGGTAAAGTGCAGTTTCTGATTTTGGAGTGGAACAATCTGCCAAACCATAGCCAACACAACCCTTTCCTTCCAGTCGACATCAATTTGCCAAACCCTAGCCGCTCAACCCTTTCCTTCTAGTCGACATCAACCTGCCAAACCCTAGCCGCTCCAACCTAAGCGCTCTGTACTAACAACCAACCATGTTGTCGAAGCGACCAATAAAAAGTGATTGCCTGGTGAAGAGGTATCGCAATTTGGAAGAGATCCTTCATGAGAAAAGTGTGAAGCGGCGACTGGTGGACGGTGCTTTAAAAGCTTAAAGGAAATCGCCATCTATCCCAACGAGAACGCAGAAGTCTCAGCGGATAAATGCATGGAGGAAGCCCTTTCCACCATCATCTCCCATACAGATCGAATCAAATCAATCTCCGACAGATTTGAGCGATGATGAAATAATCGGTGAAGAGGCTTTTGTCGATCCGAGTGATAAGTGTGCAAATTCGCAAGTATTTGTACACTTCCTATGCTTAACTCTTGCTAGTTTTCGATTATTTTGTGAAGAATTTGATACTCTTTTGTATTTATGTAGATTTTATTCAAACCTTATCAAAGAGAGTATAAAGCATAAAATGGAGCAAAATGGATGAAAATACAAGTCAAGTGCCCAAGAGGAAATCCTACTCTCCCGATAAAACTAAAGCCCAACCGAGCAAGTACCAGAAGGTGGCGAGCAAATCGATTCAGCTGACGAATTTGAGCCAAAATGATCCGAGCTCACCTCGGCCGAGCAGAATCTCCCAAGTAAAAGTTGCTCGGCCAACCTAGCATGCATACCCTCCTCGGATGTTACACAAGATGGTCTCCTCGGTCCATGAAGGATGTGCTCGGCCGACCAAAACAGGGGAACACTCTTGGATTGATCAAAGGAATTCTACTCAGCCGAGAATAATTCTGCTCGGCCCAGTAGTCAGCAAGGATTGATATAAGATTGCTCAGAAAGTTTTTCTCGGGCCGAGCAGAATTCTGCTCGGGCTGACCAAAATCAACCCTGCCGAGCACAAGTTGCCCTGCCGAGGACCCAAACCGCGCCACATTCAAACCTGCTCGGCCAGAGGAGATTATAGTCGGCCGAGCAGATTTTCCCCCAAATATCTTGTCGGCCGAGGACATTTTTGCTAGGGAGAGGATCTCCGACTATATAAACTTTTTGATCATTTCAAACTCGGGGCCTTGACTTCGTAACTCGACTCAAAACCCTAGAAATTCAATTTTTGAAAATCAAAAGCTTTTGGAAGAAATTGAAGACTTAGGAGTGAAGATCAAGCATCCACATCTCCTATACAACTCTAGTTTGCAATTAATTTCATGTTTTCATACATTTCTATTGTTGTTGCTTTCATATCTAGTATGAGTAGTGAGTAGTGATTGGTTAGTCCTAGGTTGCATGCATGTATTTGGATGATGATTAATTTGATATGCAATGAAATTTGATGTGAATTTTATGCATTGGCTACATCTATTATATATTGCACATTAAGTGTTTGTTAAAATGCTTAAGTGTAATTAATTGAACCTAATCAATGATATATGCAATGAAAATTGATATTAAGTTGATTAGAATGCCTTGCATGATTATCTACCTTGATCTTGACATGAAAGTGTAGGATTGAGTTAGATGACTAGTTTACTTGACCTAGGTGATGGTAACTCTCCCAATAGATTGAGAAATTGAGGAAGAGTTCATTGCCTAAGGGAGGCCAATAGATTGAAAGATTGAGGCCTCCATATTGATGAATCTCTTAGTCCTAAGGATGGAATGAAAATTGAACTTAGGATTAATGTTCATAAATAAGCTAGTCTAATCAAGTTCTATTCATTTAATGTTGCATGATTGATTGTCATCTCCTTATATGCTAAAGCCTAGGGACCATAGATCCTTGATCCTTTTAGTTTGCATATTAATCCTTCGAAATATCACAACCTTTTACTAATTCCCCCCACTTTTATGTTAGGCAACTCTTAAGTAGTTAAAACTAGTTGATTAATTCTAAACTCATCTCTAGGGACTCGACTCTAGGTTACCTAGATCTATAAATTTTGTTTGCCGTGTTAGGACATTTAAATCTCCACTATATTACACACATCAAAATGGCGCCGTTGCCGGGGATGAGTTCTTAGGATTTTTAACTAGTTTGCATTACTTTTGTTTGTCTAATTCACTCTAGTTTTTCTTTATTTGTTGGCACTTATTGCTTGCTTAGCTATTTCTTGTATTGCCTTTAGTCGTTCATTCTTGCCTAAGCACTCTCTTGATTGTGCTAGGTGTGGTGAATGACAACAAGGGCACAACAAAAGAGAGCCCAAGCTAAAGCATCGAGTTCAACATCCGATAATCCTACTCCCTCAACCGCCATTCCCGATACTCAACAAACCTTGCTAATGGATCATCAACAAAACAACGAAGCTAGACCACCAAGGCACCCTATGATTGAACAAGGAGAGAGACCCGTAGGAACCTACATTGCTCTAACCATTGGTCACTATGGATCGCCAATATATATGCCCGAGGGGGAGGACAATGAGTTTGAAGTAAATTCAGCTTTACTACATATGGTTGCTTCTTCTCAATTTGACGGGTATGGAAATCCTAATTCTCACTTTGCACAATTCACGGAGCTTGTAGGACTTACAAAGTCCTGGGGATCAAACAAGAATATGTCTATATGAAGGTGTTTCCATTTTCTCTTAGTGGCAAAGCTAAAGATTGGTTAATGAGCCATGAGCCGAACACATTTAGGACATGGGAGGATCTAGCCCAAGAGTTTAATGCAATTCTTCCCTCCCGCGAAGACAAAGAAAATTCGAGATAAGATAACTCAATTTACTCAAATGGATGATGAGGCTTTTGAGAGATTTAAGGAGCTACAAAGAGAATGCCCTCACCATGGATTTAACAAATGGGGCATCCTAGAGATTGAGATTTTTGACGTTTGGGGCATAGATAAAATAGGACCTTTCCCATCTTCTAGAGTAAACAAGTACATTCTTGTTGCGGTGGATTTTTGTCTCCAAATGGGTAGAAGCCTTAGCCTCCCCAAACTGTGACGCAAAGAATGTACAAAGACTTTTCAAAAAGATCATATTTCCAAGATTTGGAGTACTGAGGACGATAATAAGTGACAATGGAGCTCACTGTAGGGAGAAGAGCCTAGAGACAATGCTCAAGAAATATGGAGTCTACCACAAACTTTCAACCCCTTATCATCCACAAACAAGTGGCCAAGTGGAAGTGTCAAATAGGGAGTTGAAGTCTATCTTGGAAAAGATAGTGGGAAGCTCTAGGAAGGATTGGTCGTCTAAACTCGATGATACATTATGGGCATATAGAACCGCCTTCAAGACGCGAATCGGGATGTCTCCTTATAGGCTCATATATGGAAAACCTTGTCACTTGCCCGTGGAGCTTGAGTATAAGGCGAGATGGGCCATTAAGTGTTTGAACTTTGATTTAAAGAAAGCGGGTGAAAAGAGAATTCTCCAACTCCAAGAGCTAGAAGAAATAAGAAGAGATTCCTATGAGAGTGCTAAACTATATAAAGAGAAGTCCAAAATGTGGCATGATAGCAAGATCTCTAGGAAAAATTTCAAGGAAGGAGATAGAGTTCTCTTATTCAATTCGAGGATTAAGCTATTCCCGGGAAAGCTAAAGTCAAGATTGTCGGGACCTTATGAGATTTTAAAGGTTTATGAAGATGGGCATGTAGAGCTCAAATCACCTAATGGAGATATCTTCAAGTTTAATGGTCACCGGCTTAAACACTACTACGGGAATTTCCATGGGAATGAGCTAGCCAAGCTAAGGCTAGATGATTTGAAATGAAGCTCTATTTGCACCGCTTAGTGAGGGATCCTAGCAAAGGACTCACTAAGTGTGTTTCTTTGGAGTAAAGGCCTCGGCTACGTCTTAGCCAAGACGTTAAACTAGGCTAGTAAGTGTCATGCTCCTATCTTTAAATTGCTTGAATGGTTGATGATTTGAATGAATGATTGTGCTTGCTATAAGTTGCTAGATTTTGATTGTTTTTTTGGGTGGATGTTCACTTAGCTTGCATAACTTCTTGTGAATACGATTTGAGCTAAGTGTGGGGTGATTTCTTGCCTAGGAGATAGAATTTTTAGACATGCCTAGGACTTAAGTTTTCCATGAAATTTCACGTTGAGGCATAAGTTCCCTATTTTCGAAACCCTCCTAGGCCGAGCAAGTTACCCCTTAGCCGAGCAGACTAATAATTTCAAGCCAAGGAGGAGAAAGTAACTTTGTCCTCGCCGAGCAAAATGTTTCAGTCGGCCGAGCAGATTTCCTGTTCAGAAAATAATCAAAGTCCTGAAATTTGCTCCCCCGGGTAACTTCCAGTCGGCCGAGAAGGATATCATATTTTGATACCGAAACTATCAGTGGATTTTAATAGGGCCGAGCAAAGCATTCATTGGGCGGAGTAGATTTCCTCAGTGAACCATGGTGAAAATATCCCAAGTATGGAAACCTGCTCTGTCGAGCATCTTACTCCTCTGCCCGAGCAAGGTATCAAAGTTGATACCAAACAGGTCAGTGAGTTTTAGTCGGGCCGAGCAGATTACTTCCTCTGCCGAGCAACTTTCAACACTTGGAGAATTCCAGAAAATGCAACTCTAGATCAGAAAATTCTGCTCGGTCCGAGAAGAATAGTGGTCGACCGAGCAGTTATGTGAACCTCGCCCGACGTCATTTGGCTCGGTATGAGATAAGAAATTAGCTGACCAAATTCTGCTCGGCCGACTAATTCATAGCCAATTCTGCTCGGCCGAGCAATATGGTAGTATATTCCCAAGGAGAGAGGCGAGCAACCATCAATTCGGCCCTCTTCACTCATCCTCCCCAAATTTTCGACCTCCACCACCTCCTCAACCCAATGACCATTACTATTCTTCCCATATCCCATAAGAAGATGAGGGGGATGATGATGAAGAAGAGGAGGATGAAGATGAAGACCAAGATGATGATGATGATGATGATGACTATGATGAGGATGATGAGTAGGAAGCACACTATGCTTAGTTACTTGCTTGTTTCGCTCTTGCTAGTATTTTGTGATGTATTATCTTATGAGTTGAGCTTGCTACTCTTTTGTGTGTTCCCTTTGAGGTTATTCAAACTTTATGTTTATTGTTATCTTGGATGTTTTATTCAAAAATCCTTAAGGGTCCGCGGATTTCTAAATTAATTTACAAGTATACCCTAAACTACGAGAAAATGTAATAAAATATATCTAGAAATCACTAATTAATTTATTTTTACAATATATCAGTATTATTTAAAACTAAATAAATATTTTTTTACATATTACGCCGTATCGCCATGTAACGTCTAGACTTTCGCCATATCGACAAGACGGCTTGGCGATAGATTAGCTTCGTGATTCGCCGAGGCGCCGTGAAAACAATGATGCTACCACGAGTAAGACTTGACGAAGTCGTGTAACAAAATCCTTCTGATGGACAGCGAAATGAGGTAGTTAGTGTCTTGATATATTATATATATTGACAACTTGTTTCTTAATTAGGCATTCATATTGCAGCAAGCAAGTTGAAACAGCACTGTGTAGTTCTACTTGATCGAGTACCTCACCTTATTAGGAATTTAGGATATACCTTGCATTAGGTTTAAAGTAGCAAGTTCCGAAATGGATAAAAGCATTAGTTTTAAACCTTAATAAATATTGATGAAAAGATTTCGGCTTGACAACCCATCAGGAATAAGTCAAGTAATATCTCCCTATTAAGAATCTGGGAGCAGCTTTTGACGGTTTCTCCCAAACCGTCACCTCTCAACCGCATTTGATTTAGTTTGCGATTATCATTCAATTAATTCACAATAAAATATCAACAACAAAATGCACAGGTTGAATTAAGTCAAGTAATATTACTTGACTTAATTTCTCCCTATTAAGTCAAGTATTAATATTAATTAAGCAGGTGGTGTTAAAACGCTAGCTTGAAGACGTGCACTCCTTTATTTATTTGAACATCTTACTTTGTCAAAACAATATTTAAAAGTGTCAAATCCTCGTCAGCTCAACCCTGTTAACTAACCCTTAATAAGTCTTGGAATTAGACAATTACGAAAAAGTGATATGCTATATGCACTAATATCTGGTGAGATCATATTAAGAAATTAAATTCACTTATTTTTTAAAGGATTAATATAAAGGAAGAGGTAATTTAGTTGAGCCAAATATGCATATGAGTTGTCCGGACATTGAATAATAAAAACATATGCATTTTAGCAAGCAACGATGAGGTAATAACAGATATGTTTATCAGATAGTAATAAAGCCAGGGCAACTGACTATTTTCCATATCTTGTTTCCGTAGTCGCATTCCATGAGTTCATTATATTCTTTGAAACAGTTTAACTTATTATTAATGGGCAAGTATCAAAGAGCTGTTCTGACTAAATCATTAAATGTGTACTTTTGTTCATCAAACCTTATAAATATGTTAAGACTTTTACTTTATATAACTAGTTAGAGAGATGTTGGCTCTTGTTTGCAGTTTTATTTGCCTCCTCTACACGGGCCTGGATGTTGATGCAGCCGGTGGGAGCTGGGAAACAGTGTTAGCAAAGGGAGGAGTATCGGCCATGCACATGCAACTTCTGAAAAATGATAGAGTCATCATATTCGATCGTGAAGATTTCGGACAATCTCAGATCATGCTTCCCACATCCAAATGTGATCCGACTAAAGTTCCTAAAATCATTGACTGCTCAGCCCATTCTGTTGAGTACAACGTTGAAACCAATACAGTCCGACCTCTTATGATCATAACGGATGTATGGTGCTCATCCGGATCAGTAAATCCTAATGGAAGTCTTATTCAAACAGGAGGCAACGGGGCTGGATCAAAAGTGGTTCGAACTATGGACCCCTGTACAAATGGGTGTGATTGGGAGGAGAAGAGGGATGCACTTCTGGCACAACGATGGTATGCATCTGTTCAAATTTTGCCTTCAGGTGAGGAGATAATCATCGGTGGCCGTGGCCAGTTCAACTTCGAATTTTACCCTAAAAGCACTTTTGGTAACCTCTACAAATTACCATTTTTGTCAGAAACAAATGACATAGGGATTGAGAATAATCTCTATCCTTTCACATTTCTAAACACTGATGGCAACATTTTCATCTTCGCCAACAATCGTGCCATCTTACTAAATTACAAAAATAATTTGGTAGTAAAAACATATCCAACCATCCCAGGAGGTGATCCTAGGTCCTACCCTAGTACCGGGTCTGCCGCATTCCTTCCGTTAAAGGACCTAGAGTCAGACAACATCGTGACCGAGGTACTAGTATGTGGCGGTGCACCAACAGGCTCTTATGTGTGACAGCCCTAAACACTTGTGCCCGCATGAAGATCAACGATGCAGCCCCAGCGTGGGAGATCGAAACAATGACATATCCTCGTGTCATGGGGGATATGACCTTGTTACCAAATGGTGTCGTTTTGATCATAAATGGAGCTGGTAAAGGTGTTGCAGGATGGGATAAAGCTGATGATGCAGTCTTGAACCCAATTCTTTACCATCCCGATGACAAGCTTGGGTCAAGGTTTGAAACCCAAAATCCTGCTCTCATTGCTAGAATGTACCATTCTACTGCCATCCTCCTCCGCGACGGTCGAGTCCTTGTCGGTGGAAGCAACCCTCATGCCCATTATGAATTTGCCAACGTGAAATTCCCAACAGAGGTGAGCTTGGACACATTTTCACCATCTTACTTGGACGCCGGGGTAAAGAACCTCCGGCCCACCATTCTCCTACCCGTTTCACAAACTGTGGTGGATTATGCACGGTCAATCATAGTAAGGTTCACTATCCCCGGACCAGTGAACTTGGATCAGATAGATGTGACAATAATGACTCCAACCTTTACTACTCATTCATTTTCCATGAATCAAAGGTCATTGGTTTTGAGTAAAGGGGAAATTTTTAATCTTGGGGAGAATACGTACGAGGTCTCGGTACTCATTCCAGTATCAGGTTTATTGGCTCCCCCAGGTTTCTACTTTTTATTTGTGGTGCATCAAGATGTTCCAAGCGTGGCTCATTGGGTTCAGATACAGATACTGAATCCTACCCCAACCCCCCCAAGCCCGCCAAGTACCCCAAGCAGCACTGCAAAATGTTGCGAAATTGGAATGACGTTGCTTTGCTGTTTTGTTTTTTTCAGTTATGGCACTTTCCTTTCCTTTCTTCTCTAATCTCAATCGCTTGTCATGTGCATGTTGCTACTGCCATATATGAAATCTCATTGTTTGATATTTGCATGTTGTTGTCATAAACTTTGCTTCACATGTTGATGAAGCTATAATTTGCTATTTCTTTGAAGACTTTAAGGCTTGTATCTGCATTCAAACATATAATGTCCATTTTTTAGAATTCCAACATTGTATCTCAAGTTTTTCATTTTGTTGTTGAGATATCTTTCCCTCGTTTTTTGATCCTCGACCACGATTTGCTTTTTGGTACTTCTCATTTGCTTCAAAACTTTTATAGGACATTTTTAACGCCCTCGTCATCATGTCCACTTCTCTAAGTATCACGGTCACTTCTTTGATATTGATTGTTTCACAAATTTCCTTTTATTGAGATATTGCTTTCCAAAGCATAATCATAATCCTCACTCGCATCTTCATTAACTCGTAACTCACACTTCTACAGATCTTATTTATAACAGCGCTTGTTTTTGCTTTTTAACAGCGCTTCTTGAAGCGCTGTTGAAACGAGTGCTGTTGTAAATCATTTACTTATAACAGTGCTTTTTAAAAAAAAGCGTTGTTGTTTATACTAATTTTTAACAGCACTTCATTATTACTAAACGCTGTAAAAAATGTATATAAACAACAACACTTTATACAAAAAAGCGCTGTTATAAATAAGTGATTTACAACAACACTAGTTTCTACAGCGCTTCACGAAGCGTTGTTCAAGAGCAAAACCAAGCGCTGTTATTTATTCTATATTTTACAGTGCTTACAGTAAAAGCGCTGTTATAAATATTCACTCACTACCACGCGTAAAACCAAAAACGATGTCGTTTAATTGACATATCACACAGCGTTTTTATTTAAGCGCTGTAAAATAATAATTATTTTTAATAATTAGAAAATTAAAATAATTCGGATATTAAATATTACAGCGTTTAATAAAAAATGCTGTAAAAATGTAAACATACAACAGCGCTTTATTTATAAGAGCGCTGTAGTATGTTTACAATTTTTACAGCGTTTTTTTTATTAAGCGCTGTAAAAGTTTATTATATTACAGCATTTAAAATAAAAGCGCCGTTAGAAATAAGATTTTAAATCAAATTATAAATTAGCGCAATAAGATTTATTATATTTACGGAGATTTGAGAAGACGGTTTTGGAAAGTTTATAATATTTATAACCGCTTTAAAGGGCATCAGTTTTGATTATAATTCTCTTTATTTTTTATTTAAATCGTACTTTTACAATGAAATTGAAACCGAATTTAACATTCGATTTTTACAAACATTAGCAAATAAAATTTATGGAACAAAACTATGGCCTTTGTGCTGCATTTGTCTCATTACTCGTCTTGAAGTAACCTCATTGCTCGTCTTGAATTGGCTCATCGTCCTCGACATATCATACAATTTGACAAATCTACAAAAAATATATTTGAGAATAGAAGAGTTAATATCAAACAAAGAAAAAAAAAGTTTAACAAAAAATATAAAACACAAAAGTGTAACAAATAGGTGTTTATCCTTACTTGAAACGGGAAGTTTATGCGTAACAAAGCACATTTGGACTGGAAATTATAAAATCCGACATGAACAATAGTAAGTTTGGAGAAAATTTCAATGAAAATTTTGTTGCATATTTGGATATATATAGAAAGATTTTAGCGGGAAGTTTGTGCGGATGACTGAAAATTCTGAATTTTTAATATTGAATATGGACTGTTAGATTCATTTAAGCAACGATTGGGATTAAAATCTGTGCGTCCTGGATACTCAGGTTTTCCAATCGCCTGAGTAAGAATACCATTTCGCCTTTGTGAAACGAAATGTCCAGCATATGCCTCCTCCTCTGCCTCAGCCTACAGAAAGATAAATAAATATTATTTCAAGAAATATCCTTCTAAAATATCAACTATGTAATTAAATAGACTAAAGAAGACTTACAATTTTTGCAGCAATAGTTTCTACAGTCTCGTTCACATAACCACCCGTTTTTGTTTGATGGACTCTCTTTCACACTTCGTACCTCTCGACTGTAATGCTTCCTACATCAGAGTCATCGCATTATCCGGTAGCCTGAAGTGCATCAGCTTTCTCCTTTATCAGGAGTTCTTCAGCACGGCTATATCCGCCTCGAGAAGTAGCATGATGATACTTGTTGAGGCGCGCTCTTTCAGCAGCTCTCATCCCCTCCTCCTCAAATTCTTCGCTTCTTCTCCCAGCCACAAACTCCGCCCACTAATCCGGAGTAATGAATTGATAAATAAGAGTGGGATCCTCTTCGTTCTTCCTACCCTTGATGTAATCTTTGGTAAGAGTCGTCTTGAAATTTCTCCAAGAGATCCAGCTTGTCTCAGCTCTTGAGACTTGTGATCATCCGACACATTAAATTTTGCCTGTAAAAACAAGTAAAAAAACAAATCATTTCAAACATATTGCATATAATCAAAATATAAATTGATATGTAAAAAATTTTAATACAATAATCACTTTAAACATGAAACATAAAAGAATAAAAATAATATTTTTTATTACCTTCATATCGCTCCAAACTAGGTTTTTCAACTCTGCAGGCACATGACTCCAATTTTGATAAGTAATTGGAACACGTGTTCTAGCCGCCAAACAAAGTGCACTTCTCTATATTGATTTATTCGGACCCGTTGGAAGTCCTTTATCGGTAAACTCAATAGTGGATTGAGTATTAGAGGTACTTCTCTCCTTACAAAATTTGGTTAAATATGCCGGCCCCCTCTTACCTCTCCTGGATGGCGCGGAACACTCTCCCGCGTTATCACAATTATCATTTGTGATTTGCAAATTCTCCATTTCTACATATTTAACAAAATTATTCATGATCAAACACAGAACAACAGTATACAAGTAGATTAATACAACAGCAAACAAATTACACAAACTTTAAAATGGAGCTTAGTTGGAATTTTGAAACAGAGATGAGAAGAGGAGTACCGTTCGTTTTAGGGTACGGAGCTAAGTTTGGACGACAACCTTGAAGTGAATGGAGCTAAGTTGGAAAAGCTGAGCGTGAGTTTAGGGTTCGAAATGGAGCTAAGTCGGAAATTCGGAGCTAAGACGGAAGAGATTTGACGATGACGGCCGGTAAAGCGGGATCTGAGTGTGAGTAAAACTTTGAAGTCGTAAAATTACTAGGGTTAAAACGTATTTATAACAACGCTTATTAGGAAAGGCGCTGTCAAAAATACTATTTAAGACAGCGCTTAAAAAAGAAGCGCTGTTGTAAATACCACACATCGCTTTTAATAAACGCGCCGTTTTAATTAGTATTTTTTACAGCGCTTAATTATGAAAGCGCTGTTGTAAATTTTGTACAGCGTCTTCTTAGGAAGCGCTGTGTTAAATAGATTTATTACAGCGCTTTCAGATTAAAGCGCTGTGAAAGATCTAATTTATTTTACAGCGCTTAATAACAAGCGCTGTTGAAAATATAATCTGTACTAGTGTCATGGGCTTGAAGAGATCTAACAAACTCTTCAATTGTTATTTGGGATAAGTCATTTCCCTCTTCGATTGCGGCAAATATAAGTTGTCATTCACATTTCCACTTCTTCTCATTTCATTTGCCATCATTTACAAATGTGTCACGTAACTATCAATGCTTTCTGAATTCGTCATATGCATCGTCGTATTTGCTTCTTAATTAATGAAGTCAAACCTTTTAGCTTTTCAACACCTTGTAGAAATTTTTGCAACATACCCCCAAGATTCTTTTGAAGATTTTACACCTGATATTTTTCAAAGGTCGATTTATTGGTTGTTTGAAAAATTAATAGTACCGTCTTTTTATCTATTTTTCATATCTTCTTTAATATCGGTTTAACTTTAGCATTCTTGGACTCATATATCCTTCTTAAACAATCTCATAGTTCTCAGTAACCAAATAAACACTCCATTGGAGTACTCTAGTTTACGCTTTTGTAAATCTCAGAATTTGTGCATCCCTAGTGTAAATATTTAAACTTCAAAGGATCCCTCCACTAGAGTGAGTGTCCATTTCATTAGGGCGAGTGAATGCATTCTGACCTTCACGAGTGTCCACTTTTGTCTCGGCTGAGTGAACTTTTTCCTAGTCCGAGTGAACTTTTTCACTCTCCCAAGTTAAATGCCTTAGCCAAATTTGTACACTTTTCTACACTTTTGCACTTATTCGGCAATTGACTAGGCTTTTGCGTGCAACCTTTCAAAGTTAGTCCTTGCATTTGAATGATGAAAGTAACCTGAAATTCCCACGGGAAGTATCAAGTGCAAGAAGTGTTCAAATATTTATATATGTGCACACTTATCAATCCTCATCTTCCATAAGTTACGTACTAAGTTCTCAAGAAGATTGATAATAACTTGAATAAATTAAAAAATAGCTACACCGCTATGCTTTATTAAATTGAAACCAAACACGCATCATGCTACACGTGTTAATATGTAGTTCACCACTAGACCGCTTTAAACAAATATATGAGCGTAATTAACACAAAGAATTGTAATAGAGTACATATTAAATAATCATACAACAACAATCATCAAATATGTTAACAAACAACCCCTCAAATTGGTTGAGTATTGTTACACATAAATTTTATATCAAACCATACACTAAAAAGAGCTTGAATTATAAATTTAGTTTGTATTAAAAAAATTGTCAAAAATGATGATGGAGTTTTCAACTTCTTCTTTCAGCTGCCACTTTAACTAGAGCAGGATGATTGCTCATATAAAAGGTGTCAAAAGGTGAAATGATGTGTACAAGATGTAAAAAGAGTTGCAACTCGAGTGGTCATTAATGACCAGTTTTGTGACTTATTCTCTTCTTCTTTATATACATTTTCATCATTAATGGTTTGGAAGATCGACGTCATTTCTTGCAGCTCTTTTTGCTTATTTTTATTGTTATGAATAAATACACTTTCTTAATTCAGAAACTATCACAAATGGTGATATAAATTATGTATCATCGCGCCTATAAGTGGTATAACCTCTGCGCCAATATGAAATTCTGATTTTTTTCTTCCCTGTGATTTATTCTTTAATTTCAACTGATCTCGAATGTCTTGAAATTACATCCATTTGTGCATTAGTGTGTCAAAGTATTATTAATACATATATAACATGAATCACTCGTAAAACATAAAAATAATGCGTAAAACCGCCCGTATAATAGGCATAATTACAGAAAATCACCCCTATAATACGTATTTACAGAAAACCACCTCTATAAAGTGCGCCGTTAGCAATTCACCACCTCGTTACTGTTCCGTTACAAGAACCGTCAAATGTACACGTGTCAAAAAAGCGCATTAGTTATGATATTTTACAGAAAACCAACCATATAACGCTCAAAATTACAAAAACCACATATCTATTAATTATTTACATAGAAATCATGTTTTATTTAATAAAAATACATCACATGTTTTAGTTGCAATGTTTTTAATGCTAATTATAAAATAATAAAACATTTAATATATTTTTATTTATTCCTTAATTTTTAAAAAATATACATAATTTTTTAATAATGTTAATATTTTTAGGTGCACTATGTTTCATGAACCTTATTTCTATTAATAAATGGTATGTTTCATGAAACATGATGTATTATTTCATGAAAAAATATTCACATTGTATGATTCAAAGTAATAATTTATTTTGGTTCATTAAAAAAAAATTAGATTATTAAATAAAATATTTGAATCAACACAAATATTAATTTGACAATAATTTTAAATGTCCCTTAAATTTTTTTAAATATAATTAATTTTTGAAATAATGATTTGTAAATTTAAGATTAAATGATGAAAAATATTCATATCATATTGTTTCATTATTTGTTAGTTCATAAAATGGTGTACTATTTATGATTAAAAATATTCATATCACAAAATGGTTAATCATTTTATGCAATAATAAGATATGAATATGTTTTCATCATTTAATCTAAAAATATTAATCGTTATTAAAAAAAATTGTATATTTTTAAAAAATTAAGGAATAAAAATTTAAATGTTTTATTATTTTATAATTAGCATTAAAAACATTGCAACTAAAAAATGTGATGTATTTTTATTTAGTAAAACATAATTTCTATGTAAATAATTAATAGATTTTGGGTTTTTTTTTAATTTTGAGCGTCATATAGTTGGTTTTCTGTAAAATATCATAACTAATGCGCTTTTTTGACACGTGTACACCAACATTTGACGGCTCTTGTAACGGAACAGTGACGAGGAACGGCGC
Organism: Sedum album; assembly: GCA_006409495.1. Lineage (NCBI taxonomy): Eukaryota > Viridiplantae > Streptophyta > Magnoliopsida > Saxifragales > Crassulaceae > Sedum > Sedum album. Next base: position 30,701 of record QZGG01002297.1, read on the forward strand.
ACTTTATAGAGGTGGTTTTATGTAAATACGTATTATAGGGGTGGTTTTCTGTAATTAAGCCTATTATACGGATGATTTTCTGGAATTAACCCTATAGTTTTTGTAATATTGTGATTTGACGAATTGTATATATCTGATACATTTCCAAGTCCTTTTCGGTTGGCTCGAACATAGTTGAAAGCGATTTGAAGTAGGGGTGCCCATCGGCCGGGCCTCAATCCAAAACCCTAAGTGCGAGCCCTAAATATCGATAAAATCTTTTGGCCGATCGAAAAAATTGGGCCGGAGAGGACCATGGCGTCTCAAATATTCAAAGCCCACGGGCCTTTGACTTAGGACTTGATCGGGCCGAAATCAAGCTTTGGATGGGCTTTTAAAAATAAATAAATTTTTATTATTATTAGTATCATTTAATATTTCAAATCATTCCTAATATTTTTTAATGACTTATATACTTTAAATAATTGTGTTTCTATGTCATGTTAGATAGTAATTATAAATAAAAGTGAAGGAAATTATACATAACTATAATATGAATTAATATTTCTGAATTTCGTTTTTTATATTCACATTTTTAATTATGGTAAATGTAAGATATTTAATTATTTTATATTTTATTGGATGTTATCATAGTTAATATCTATCGATATAATATGCTTCAAATTGTACGAATTCAACACTAATATTCGTAATTTATGTAGTTAATACAATCGGGTTTTTACAGGCTTTAGGTCGGGTCGGACTTTCGGACCGTACGGGCTTCAAAAGGCAAAACCGAGCCCGGCCCTAAGGTATCGGACTTGGGCTTTCATCAGATTGGCATGCGGACCGGGCTTTCATCGGGCCGAGTCGTCGGTCTTTTATGGGCTTTTGGGCTTCAGGGCCTTTTGGACACCCTAATTTGAAGAGACTTCTAACATTGTAAGAGTTTTACGAAAAATCTGTATGAATGACTTTCGCCTCCTCGGTCAGATATGTACCAGAACATATTTTATAAGTTAGTGAGACTTTTTAGTAAAAAGATGATCGCATCAGTTGTTAAAGCAAATACAGCCTGTCTAGATCACCATGCACGCCCCTAAACATGTGCATGAAATGAAATGACAATAAAGGTCTAAAGTGCAGCAAATATATTTTTAACTATTTGTCATATTTTAGTTTAAAGCCGCTTTATTTATCATGGAATGTCGCTAATAAGTAAATGTCTAAAAGATATAATGAGAACCAATGCACGTACCCCTTTACGTGTGGTGTGCTTGTAAATGTGATACTGTTTGTACTTGTCGTCTCTACTTTCAATACTCCGCAATGAATTGTTCAGTAAATTAGTAGGTCAATTTTTAATTTAAATTTTTTTAATATATAAATTTATAAATTATTAGTATGGTTTTTTAGTTTGTTTTTAAAAGTTGATTAATAGTTTTGGGTTTTTTCAACACTTATAATTAGTAATCCCCTATTTACTAGGGTAATAATGAGCAATAGAATCTTGTTCCGAATGGCAAGAAAATATGCCCGATTATTGGTAATTCTAGAGTATGAAAGATGACATTTTTAAATTTGATTGCAATTATTTAAGCTTTGTTATTGGCTTTTTGGAGTTGATTTTAGAGATCATCATTTGAAAACCAGTGATCATTAATCTTTAAACTAGTTAGTCGTATAAATGGATGAGATCATATCATTCGTCAGCTTTAGTCTAAAAAACCTAATGATCCTCCATGAATGTGTCTCAATTATTAGGCTTGCAATCAATCAAACCGACTATTGCAAACTGGTGCTAACCCATTCACTAAATAGTTTCTTTTCTTCTTCTAAATCTAAGTTTATCATATCTTCCTTAGATGTATCCATAACGACACGTACCTTCTAAAAGCTTTTGTGATGGCCTCTTAAGTATTGTTTATACACATACGTTGGGGAGTGGAACACTGTTTGATTGACTTTGTCATAAGAGCGTGTAGCAAATCAGCTATAAGAACTTATTGTTTATTTCACATTATTTCATGTGTGTTTTATCAAGCAGTTGCAAGTAGCATTGATAGCCCTAATAAGTGTTTTTAATGATGTTTGGGGTCAGATTAGCAACATGTTGCTTATGATTGGACGAAATCACATGTTTAGTAATCCTGCCGTCTAAATTAGTGATAAGACATGTTGCTAATGAATACACACGAAGAGTTAGATGCTTTTAAGGTTTCCTATAATTCAATTTGTTGTCAAGTTGAAATAGCATGCATAATTGTAGCTAGTTTCTCCATGGATTAAAAAGTTGTTTAAATTAACTAAATAAATATGAAAGGTCCCTAAACGTAATATTTATCTTATTTATAATCAAGGAAAAGATCAAAGGGGCACACGAACTACCACCAAATTGACAAAATATGTAGACTATTGGAATTGTCAAAACAATGGCAAGCTCCAATTATTATTGAGAAAATATTAAAGGTTAAATGAACTACCTTCGATTTGACAAGAAATACAAAAAAATATTTTAACGCCTTCAAAAACTGACATAATCTGCAATTAGATTGGTTTGATGACTTCCAAAAATGAGTTGTTTGGATCGGCCAAATTGCGCTTGGGGGATAGAACAGTAAATCAACAAGAAGGTGGCTTTCCATGTAAATTTAGTGAAAAAATCACATTATTTATGTTCTTTAAAAAAAACCTAGCCCTCTTCTCTCCTGTGTATTTTATACATAAAACATAAGTTAACGACACCTTTTGGCCGCCTCGTAAAATGAATACTAAAGAATTGCGGATAAAAGTGTTATCTTGGGCATCTTTGCACATGGTGTCATCGATAATATATTTCGAAAGTAATGTATACATTTCACATTCCCTTAACTTCTATATAAGAATAGCATTACCTCGTGCACATAGTGAAATTTACAAAACTATAATTTGTTAATGATTTTTACTTTGGAGTTGATCACGAATATTTTATTCCTACGTTGTTGTTAAATAAGTCAACTGACAAATCATTGGCGCTACATCGATAGTTGAATGATAATTGCTAAGAATATATTGAATCTTGTAAGCCAACTTTTGGGATGCATTCAAAAGTTTCAGTATAAAATGTGTAATAACATTTTAAAAAGATCTGCTAATTTTGACCTTTACTCTAAAAACATATAATGGGTTGACATTATTGATTAAAGTGATCAACAGCTAGCGTACTGGATAGCAAACGAATTTAGTGACATAAAAAATATTGGTTGTAAATATGAGAACTCTGAATGGCAACCTTTCGCAAAGCTGCCCCTATTGTATAAATATAGTTAAACTCAAAGAATAGACATCAACATCTCTCTTACTTGATTTTGCCAAGCAAGGAACCTCAGCAGTTTCTATCACTATCTTTCAAAAATGGCAGTTGGAGGTCTTGGAAAATGCAACAAAATCCGACATATAGTCCATCTCCGCCAGCTACTCCGTCGATGGCGCAACAAAGCAGCTATATCTTCTTGTAGAATCCCTTCTGACATTCCACCTGGACATGTAGCTGTTAATGTTGGCGCCAACTTCCGACGGTTCATCATCCCTGCCTCCTATCTAAACCATCATGTTTTCACACAGCTCCTAAACCAAGCCGAGGAGGAATACGGGTTCTGTTCCTCTACTGGACCGCTCGCTATCCCATGTAATGAGTTAGTTTTTGAGGAAATTATGCGGTTCATGGGTAGGTTTGGTTCAGAGGGATCCGGCAAGTTTGTCAAGTTTGAAGATTTTCAGATGGGTTGTAATTTGAGTTCCAGGGATTTTCAAGCTGAAGTTAGACCGTTGGTATCTCAAAAGTATAATGTATGGTGAGCCTAGATATATACTAGAGCTTGTGTTCATGTGAGTTTCGTTTAAGCTCGGGCAGGAGAGGAATGCAGCAATCCTTCTAATGAAGCTGATTGTAATTAATTTGTTTCAATTGGGTTCAAGTTCAAGCAATCACATTTTTGGTTCAAATTTTAAATTGCGATCTATTTATTTCTACAAGAATTTGAGGAATGAAAAAAATTGGAAAAAAGTAAGATACTATATCTTTAGTTAGTTTGGAAAGAAAAACTAAAATATAAATTAAGCGGTTGAATCATTAAAAATCAACGACTGAGATTGTCGTTTAAGAATAAAACTGTTAAATTCATTTTGATTGGGTACAAGGTTTTTAATATAAATTGTTAGTTTTTTAAGTTAATTCCATACGACCATCCAATAGGTCAAATGAGGCTATTAAAATTTTAAAATAGATGTTATCGTACAATTAGTTATAAGATAATGAAATTTAATGGTCCTAGATACTTGATGACTGCAAGTAGGGTTTGAGACGTTCAACTAATATTAAATGCTAAGTACATGCATGCTTTACAGTATTTTGGTTATCTTGTGCCCTTAAATAATAAACAACTCACCAAGGGTGAACTTAATTACGTAAAATAACAGCTCTCTATGCATACGTGATCGGACACGGGTTACACACAAACGTGTGGCGTTATAAGAGATTGACTTCATAGTCATCAAATGAGTTAAGATTCAATTATTGTTTGCTATCAAACAAAAGTTAGAGATTTGAACAATTCTATAAATAAGATTATCGTCCGGTCCATCAAAGTCTAAATGGATCTATTGGTGTATCCATATAGAATGGATTTCCATGATGGATCCTTTGATTTTGGACTTGATTTTTAGCCACGCCTTTTGGTTGATCTGAAGTTCGATTTGAAACCTAGGAAATGTCATTTTCCCCTATTCGCACTGATTTTGTCTTCCCTCGTTGTAAGGTTACATATAAGTCAATAATGCAAGGGTTACAGTATGATTCATTCATCAGAATAAGTATGAGAACAATCAAATCGATCTTTAATCCATAGGTGCCACAATGAAAAATTATTTGCGGCCAACTTAACCTCCTTCAGCTTGTAGTCTATAAGTCATGTTCGGGGAGGCTTTGGTTTCACTATCATCTGGGGTTACATACATTAATATTAGGTACATTGTCATCTGATACGGGCCAAATAATTAATAGTTTTTTTGAGCCTTTCTTTTAGTTAGTTTCAAAAAATTTATGTTTTCATGTCGTTTTCAATACAAATTTATTTTTATTGTTTTGTCTGACAGTTTTTTTGATAATGAATAATAAATTTAGAGTTTCTCTTTATCCGTCAAGTTTGAGTCTTCTTCTTTAGAAATCAATCATGACTACCATGAAACTTCCATGCTAGTAGCATGAATTGGTTCTATTTGTACCCCTAATATGACATTTTCTGATGTCTATCATGTACCGAGCCTTATTTTGAATCTTGCTTCTATGTTGGGTTATTAGTTTTATCCTCTCATTCTTCTTGTTATGTACATAATCCCCATTCGGAGAAGCTGATTCAGGCACTCCGTGTGCAAGGAGTTGATGTACATGAGGTTGAGGCATCTAATGTTGACTTGTCTATCTATTATTTGAGTTCTTCAACTTTTTATTTGTGACATTCATGTATTGGTTATATTTCTAGTTCTCGTCTAAAATATTAAGCTGCCACAAAAAATTAGGAAAATTAGAGAATCATGATACCACGAATTATCGTGGGTGTAAGCTAGTTAAATTCTTAGCAATGCCTTTTAGTAGAGGTTCTTTTACTTCCTACAAAAGAGGTCCTGATTTTATGTTTCCTTCATCGATGATAGATAGGACGTATTTATACGTCCATTTATTTGGCTAAAATCACATCTCTTAATGTTTTTGTATCACTACTTTCACTTGATCGAGTATACTTTCTATTTCAGGTGCATTAAAAGAGTTTTGAAGAAAAACAAGCTAATGATAATCAAAACAAGCTTAATTGAACCAAAAGATTAAATCGGAGCGAACCGAGAAATTGAACTCGGTCTGCCTGCACGGAAAAGCCACACGATCCAGCATAGCGCGGCTAGTACTGCGATGAGTCGCGGGCGGATACCTGATGATATCAGCACTGTCTAGATCCATTAACAACGGACTTTTAAAAGTCCAAGAAGTAGAAATTCACTCTACCTGCTATCTCTCGAAAACGCTAAGAGAGTCTTTTTGCCCGCTTCAAGAGAGGCGTAGCCGTAGCCGTTAGCAGCGGCGGATCCAGGGGGATGGCAGGGTCCCTTGCCCCCTAATCATGAGAAACTTGATATTATATGCGTAGTTTATATTAAGAGGAAAGTTAAAACTTATAGCATGGTGGTCGAATATGGAGTTTGTACCCTAGTGATTTAAGGTTTGAAGTCAGTGTCCCAAATTTTCTACCCCCTAATGTGAGGCGCTGGATTCGCCAATGGCCGTTAGACGCTTTTACCTTGGATTCGAATCTATTTTTTATCAGCGAAGACGCTAGATTTTCAGCAGCAAATCATCATAAGTCTTCTTAACTTCTCTTTCATTACTACTTTAATTGAGATGTCGATTGTTATGTCTAGCTAATCAATTAGCTACAATTTAGTACATGAACTTGTAACGAATTATTTTGAGACCTTGTGTTAAATTGTCAATTCATTATTCTTGCATTAATTCCTTGTACGTAACAGTTTGTCTAATTAGATTGGATCGACCTTTTTCAGCGCATTTGGTTTGATTATATGAGCCTAGGTTTATTGAAGGGCTCTTGACCGGCGAATTTAAATTGATTTGTTAATTCATATAGTTGTATTTGATGAGAATTGATGGTAATTCAAATAAAGAACACCAAGAATTAAACACTAATCTTTGTCGACTAGTTTGCCTTGCTTGATACTTAATATGTCTAACAAACAAAAGTCTCATTCACACTAGGAGTTTCTAGACTATTATACGTGTAGTACCTTTGCCGAATTATGCATGAGCTATGAGAATTAGAAATTGAATGCTCAGTGAGTTTGTGATAAATATTAGTTGCAATGGAATGTGCTAAGTCATACAAACATCATAATTAGAAGACCTTCACGCCTGTTTACTACATTTGCTTGCAACCCTGATTATAGAGAACCACAACAAACCCCTTGTTCTACTTGTTGCTTTACTGACTATTGCTTTAGTAAATTCATGTTTATTGTTCCCTATGGATTTGACCCCTACTTGCTACTGAGTCACAAGAGGATAATTTATAGGAATAATTACGAAAAATCACCCTCATAATATGGGGTTTTTCACGGAACTACCCTTATAATGTGATATTACAGTAAACCACCTCTTTTTAACTTTCCTTTATCATTTAACCACCTTGACACTATTCCGTTAAATATTTTATAATTTGAATATAATAGTATTATTTTTATTATAAGACACCACCTGTATAATAAATAAATTATCATTTCACCACCTCTATATCATTTATGTTAACGGAGATGTGGTTAAATGATAACGGAGTAGAGAAAGAGGTGGTTTACTGTAATATCACATTATAAGGGTGGTGTAGTGAAAAAACCCTATTATGAGCGTAGTTTTTTCGTAATTAACCCTTATTTATATTACACACATATAATGACACGCGTTCAGACTATACTAGTTATTGTTGAATGATTCATGAAACATCACTCTGATTTTTTTAGATTTATTAGATGCTTTGTATCCTTGTTAAAACTCAATAAAATGTTGTGATCAAGTATTTTCGTTGTGATTTAGGATGTGAATGCACATCCAGACAATTCTCTGACTTTCTTGCTTCTGATGGCACTCTTGCTTCTGTGATTTAGAAGGTGAAATAGTATGTAAACTCTATTCTATGTTTATGAATGAAATTTTGGTTTGATTTTACGTGGAAAGGATATGTGTATATCAGAATGCATGTCAAGCATTTGATAAAATGCCTAGGTGTATGTTTCATTAATTAGACACTTGAATGAACGATGACGATTGAATTCGGAGTGTTAAATATATAGAATTGAGTTCATTTGAGATCCTTTACTTTGTTTGCGACCCTTGAGACTCACAATATATGTCACATAAGTCTTCTAAATACATGGGAAAGAATGTTCCACTTCACCAATATTCACTACTAACTAAGTGCACACATGCGCATTCATGTATGCAAACATTTATATTCAAAAGTGCAAATAATTCTTTCGAAAGTGCAACTCAAAAGAACCGCACTCTAAATACCTTTTGTATAATCGCCATTGGAGTAACTAAGCATGAAATTAATAAATAAGTATGTGGCTAGGTTTAATGTTAAGTGTTATGAATTACCGATCAATAAACCACGAAAGTTGAGATTATGGTACAAAATTTCACATAATTCAATATAACAAAAGTTTGAAAAATATCACCTATATTTAACTCACATGGTTCAATAAACAAAAGTTTGGGTACTAACCTTGATAAATCAAATGAACCTAGTCTAATTAGCATACAAATATTATTTGCAAGTTTAACAATCAAACCTATAGAGGAAATAAATTATCAACTTCTTTTAATATTAAAAAACTTTTGAAACAAAAATATCTTTTCTTTAATTAGGTAGAAATACCACATCTTTTGATAACTTTGAAATTCTATCGCCTTAAATAGATTAGTCATAATGTGTTGATTAGCTTTTTATAGGTTACTTACTATCTGTGATAACTTATTATTAAACAGTCAACAAAAAATAATGTAGTCGCACACAAGAAATTTGTTAATCCACTTCAATACAACTGGTCAATATAGTCAACACACGATATATTCAATGTTAACAAGTTCCCTAGAAGTATATTTTCTTGTAAGGTATCAAAATACTAGACAAATGGGCATACAACAAAGACACTAATTAATTAGCGATGTTCATGAATGAATATTCCAAACGGGATGTTATCCGGTTGATATATGAGATGGCTGGGCTTTTTGAATTATCTAATACTAGGGGTTTTTTAATACTTTCATAATTTTTTAGAAGATTCAGAATCAGTGCTGCAATAATATTTTATTGGAGTTGAAACTATATAATTTAAATATAGTGTTCATATAAAATTACATGGATTTATAATAAATATTCGTAAGAAAGAACTGCATTGCACAGGATTCATGTCCTTCTAAGGGTTGACAACTCAAAAGTCCAGCCCACAAAATGGATACCGTGATTTAAACTGAGCATAACCTTAACTTAATACCTCATCTAACCCACTGCACCTCACCTTTTATGGATCATGTTTCCATGACCTGCAGGGTCATGCATAATAAATGTTCAAGACTTGCAAAGGGGAAAGTAAGCAAAGTGCACTGAGCACCATTTTTATACAAGAAAAACAAAATTACATGGATGTGTAAGTGATGTAAATTTTGGAGAGACCAATTGACCAAAGATGTCACAAAGAATAATTTACCATCTCGCGAAATGATATGTTTCTGTTCTTGAAACTTAACCATTACAGATTTATAGAATGAACGATCCAACCAATACATATGAATATCACTTGAAAGTTCTAAGTAACCTCAGTCCTAGAACTTCCCTTTAGTAAAGAATCTGCTAATACCTGACTTTGATTGTTTTTCTGAAGTCGGAGCTGCGTAAGCAGGAGGAGTGAATGAGTTGACCTATGCTTTTGATGTTTCACATTGATGGGTGATCTTAAGTAACTGTTTGCCTCAGAATCTGTTGGGATGTATAATGCATTGTACACATCTTTAATTGGGGACTCGCTACCTGTTCTGTACACAGTTCCAGCTGATGTAGCAGCTTTAATCTCGGTTATATCGAGATCTAACATGTTTTCAAGGGTCAAGTTCAGTTCACCTTTAGCTGGACTTGAAACTCTCTGAGCAATGTCATGTGAAGTATTAACAGATTCTGGCTGAGGTCGGAACGATTTTAACTGTCTGCCTAGAAGGAATATTGTTTCTTGGCACTCTGCTAGCTTTTCTGCAGCTGCTGCCAGATCTTTTTCCTGACATAAGAAAGTTGATCATCTAGTTAGAATAACACAAGTAACTTCAACCGAAGATAAATGAAAATTCTATGACATTGTTTCACCTGTTTTGTCTTGTGATCATCATCAAGCATCGAACTGTTGCTGTTCCTATAACATTTCAGACATCAGGTAATGAAAAAACCATGATTTGATCCCTAACTAATAATTTTGACATCCCAAAAAGTGAATACTAACCTTTGCAACTGATCTTGAAGGTCTTTAAATCTGTCCAGTGCATCCTGATGCTTAGTCTTTTCTACCTGAAGCTCATCTTCCAACTTATTTGTTTTCTCGCGCAACAGATTTAACTCAGTTTCTAGCTCTTCAGCT